>JANHFF010002327.1:0-218185 GCA_024542945.1 allo-octoploid hybrid of Carassius auratus x Cyprinus carpio
CTGAGATTTCCACCATTTGTAATCCTCTTTAGTAGAATGACATTCCTGAAGAAAACAAAAATCTGACTTGTGTTTTTTAGCAAACAAAAAAGAGCTTTCCTTTTGACACTATCCCTGAGGCCTCTGGCGTTAAAAGATATCAATGACAATGACATAAACAACGAACAATATGAAGAGAAAATAAATCAGGCTAAGTAGCTGAATGAACCACTCGTTCAACTCATTTTCCTCAAAAGTGAAAGCAACCACAAGAAAAAAAAATTGCCCACCCGGTACATAAGTATTCATATTTAAGTTCAGAAAAAAAAGTAAAAGTTACATTTAAGTTTCTGTATTCAAGTATTAACCATTTCAAAGCATAAAATAAAAAGGAGGGGAAAAAAATAAATCAATTTAAAAGCCTTAATCTTTAGCAGACAGTCTTTTACCCTCGATGACAGCGAAAGGACCGTGAAAGCCAGCCCTCTTCCCTTCCCTTCTCGCCCTCTCTACTGTCGGCCACAGAAGAGTCCTTGCATCCTTATCTTTCTGCGAGAGATCCTCGAAGACCTTAATCTTCTTCTCCCTGAGCAAGTTGGATGTTTTGACGTCTTTCCAAACTGTGTCCCGCTGGGAACGCGATGAGAAAAGGACAATTATGCGACGGGAAGACTTTTCTGCAGCAGAGCGAGGCCCCAGTCGATGAGCGATGTCAATTCCGAAGTGCAGATCAGCAGCGATACTTGGGGAAACCTGGCTAAAGAGGTCGATGATTATCCGCTTCACGTTCTCTCCTGAATTCTCCGGAATACCAGCGACACGCAGATTCCATCTTCTCTTGTAAGCATCCAAATCGTTACACCTATCACGAAGTTCAACATTTTCTTTCTCCAGTTTTCCGATTTTCTTTTGCATCTCGTCAGATTTTTCATTCAAACACTTCACTTGTTCACCGTGGAATTCGAGAGAGTTGATTGTCTGTTTAATAGAATTCGAATTCTCAATCACCGTCTTTTCAACTCCTTGAATTCGGCGCAAAGTTTCTTCGTGCATGGCCTCCATTCTCTGCATAAATCTCATTAGCATAGTATCACTCACCGCTGGACTATCAGAACTCGGTTTGCTTTTTTTGGCAGGATTGGGTTCAGGTGTATCTGGTAAAGGCATGAAACCATCAGACTGTCCAGCAACTGTCTCCATATCAGTGCTTAGAGTTCTCCTAGCATAACTATGCATAGCAAGATGAGTTTCTTCTTGGTCTTCCATATTCTCAAGTCAGTGCATCAATTGTTGCAAAAGCACGTGCTAGCACTTCGATAGCTATAGCTTGGAGAGAAAAGGTGCGTCTGAAAAGATCACCAAAAATATGTACAAAGAAAAAAAAAAGCCTATTAAAGTGCGGCTATTCTAAATAATTTCTGAACATGACAGGTTTAAAAGTAAAACCGGGATTTGAGCAAAAATGGTCTACTCCCTCAATGGCTGTAGTGTAGACGCTACCTCGGCATTACTCGCTGGTTTGAAAATGACACGGCAATATTATGCGAAGTATGGTTATGTAGATAGTCATGGAGTACCTTGATTTATATATTCAAATAATATATACATACATATATATGTGTGTGTGTGTGTGTGTGTGTGTGTGTGTGTGTGTGTATATATATATATATATATATATATATATATATATATATATATATATGTATATATATGTATATATATGTATATGTGTGTGTGTGTGTGTGTGTGTGTGTGTGTGTGTGTATGTGTGTGTGTGTCGTGTGTGTAACAAATTGTCACCAGTCTCTGAACGTCACCAATAATATTCTGAACATTCCCTTGGCCCCTATGAAAATTGACTATGGTTCTGCTACAGTAACTATAGTAAAACTATGGTGTTTTTATAATTACAGCTCACAGTAATTAATGTGCCAACAAATATTTTTACTACAATAAATCCATGGTTACTTTTTGCAAGGAAGGAACTATACAGGTTCTAAAGAACTTGCCCAAAAACACTTGTTACTTTCTGTTATTTGTTTTCTGAACTGCACTACTGAAAACCTCATTAATCCTCACAATCCTGTCACAACTAAACTAAGAATCCATTATGAGCAATGCATAGCAAATCATTTTATCATCAAATATGAGAAACCTTAAAGAATGATAGACTGATGTAAATGACTGAAACCTGTTGTCATGCACGTGTTTTCCATAGCTTTTTTATTAAAACATTATACAGTGCAAAGTTTAACTTTAAATTACATCAATTAATAATCAAAACCATTTATTTCCCTTCAATGAACTTAACACACAAATGTGTTTCATGCCGCAAAAAAAAAAAAAAAAAAAAAAAAAAAAAACAGTCCTTGGAACAAAATCCTGTGTAAACAAAAGCCCAGAAGATCACCACGCCGGTCTCTTCCCTGTACCCTGGTGGGTTAAACTTGAAAAGGGCTCTGCACTGCAAGCTTTCCCTGATGCTGTACATCCGTCTGAACTCGTTCCGGTCAGGAGACAGGAGGACAATTCTTCCAGTTGGCCACAACTTATAGTGTAAAGACAAAATACATGAAAGATAATAATAATAATACAAAAAAAGTTTAACAGCCTTCTACTACAAAATTCAATTGGAGAATGAGCATTAAACGGGGAAATCAAAATTCACTATTCATTTCAGTTCATGTCTCAGAATGTTTTTTGTTTGTAATTTCACAGTTGTAATACCATTATATGAAAGCTCCGCTTTTCTATCGCGAATGTGGCGAATCTGCTGATGTAATTACAGTGGAAGAGAAGGGGAGGGGGAGGCCAGGGGAACCAATCAGCATCGAGTGTTCACTTTCAGCGCATATGAGTGCTGAGAAAAGTAATATCATAGAGGAGGCTAGCCTCCCTTCTGGAATATCAACCAACCATCATAGAGACGTAAATTATGTGCTATTAGTTTGAACCTGTTTTTATACAGTCTTATGGTTTGAACGTCTTCCGGAGCAGCTGGGCTGATAATTTACCAAGTATTTATAAATAGTGAATATATTTTCTTTACGGTTTCTGACTAAAAGCCACCAGTTAATATTAAAGTTAATATTAAGTGCATTTTAGGCACCATATTGCCGGTTTTAGCACTATTTCACCAACGAAAGAAGTTTAAAACTAAGCTACAGAAGTAACAGCACTAATTTTGAGAAACACACTGAGGATGTGTTTCCTAACTGAGTCATTGACGTAATAAATTATTATTTTTAGTTTTTTCCCCTCACTTTCACGTCTATACCGATCTCACTATACAGTTGTGGGAGGGTGTACGTCTAAGATGTAGAATGTTTTTATGTATGCATGTTTTAATTATAACTGTGAAGCAACAACATTGCTATTAAATGTGCTATATAAACAAACAAAAGTTGAAGTTAAGTTCAAATTCCATTGCATTTTTTGGCTTGATTGTGTAAACAACTTCAAAAACATTGCAAAAAGAAAAAATGTTTTGAAGAATGTTTTGGTCAATTTAGTCAGCTTTGTCATTGAACCAGAAAGAAACTTAGAGAAGAAGGATAATGGACTGGTTCCATGCAATAGTAAGGCTTTCCTCTCTGTAGGCTACATATGTCCTTAAGTACAATTTTGTCTATTTTACTGGTGTCCCCTTCAAAACTTGCTCATGAGAAATGTTATGTTTATTGTCCCCCCCCAACATTTAGATGAGATTTTCGCCCCTGCTTAGATATAATTGTATATGCAATATTACCTTTTCTTTTCATCGTCATCATTAAGAGTTCATGATCATTTCTGTTCAACTTTATGTTTCAGGTGATAAATCCATTCATGAAACACAACACATGCAACTGAGGTACAAGAAGACTTGACTTCCAAAAGTCATTGAAATCATTTAAAAATCAAATCGACAGGTTAAAAAAAGGCCTCAGGTCCAAATATTCATTTATCACGAATTGACTGTTTGACAAACACTTCCTGCTCCGATGTCCAGATCTGAATTTAAAAAAAGAAATCACAAACAGGCTCCGAAGTCTCGATGTGTTTTTGAATTGCTCTTGTGTACTCCCTCTTTTTTTTGTTGTTGTTACATTTACAGAGAAAAAAAAACTTGACTCATACATAAACATGTTAACCATATAATACAAATTAGCTTATAAAACCAAGCAGAAACCAAAATCTTTCTCTCAGTCAACCGAATCGCGAACAGACTCCGAAGTGCCGATCTGAATCAACCGAGTCGCGAACAGGCTCCGAAGTCCCGATCTGAAAACTTCGAACAAAGAATGTGTAAAAAATAAATGCATTTTAATATAGTAAAAAAAATTAAGAATGGTCTTTCTCTATATTATATTAACAGCCTAACTTTTAACGAGCAATACATCATAAGATCACATTTAAACTATAAAAAAAACACTATATTTCAGCCTATATTAATAACCTCTATGTAAGGAAACATTGAATACCGTACTTATCAAATTCATTAAACACGTTATTAAATCATAATTAGTTTTTAAACACTGACAGGAACTTTCAGAGCTGATTCCAAGGTTACTGCGTTTATAAAACAACTCTATGAAAGACTCAGATCACGTATCTAAACATAATTCGCTATAGTAAAAGAGAAATAATAAGAGGAGTTTCCTACCGTTCTGCAATGTTTGGTCTTCACGCACGTCTGACGCTCCGCGGCGCGTCTCCGCCCCTCACACGCGCGAATACTGCACTAAATTAATCATCTTTACTAATTATTATACATTTATTTCACTGTCAGCTTCAGGTACTTCATTTATTATTCGTCAATGAACTGTATGAGGGTCATTATATGAAAACGTGCCATTTTGTGTCCCTCAGAAAAAAAAGCTCTGTAAATCTTAATAAACCATAAAACAAATAAAATATTTTATAATATATTTTCCATAATATGTCTCGTAATATAATAATAAATTAATTTCTGCTTCTTTTGTTTTTAAAGGATTTTAATAAAATTTTTGTGCAAAGCATCTTGCAGAAATGTTGAAAATGGCCTGTTCCTCAGTATGATTTGTCTATTTCAACTTGCTATGGAGGCCAAAAAAGTCAAGCTATCATAAAAAACATATACTAGTATAAAGCCTTAAGTGATCCCAAACTCTGACCTGTGTGTGTGTGTGTGTGTGTGTGTTTGTGTGTGTAGCACTTACACACTAATCCTCACAATAATAAAGATGTTAAATACTCATCTGAGAAGGAAACAATGTTGCATCATAATGAAAAGAAGTGTGACGTGCACTTTTCTGTAAACTAAGACAAACATTTTCACTGATTTAGGGTAGAGTAAAAATATTTACTGTATTGCGCAAGTTAGTTCATACTTAGATATAATTTTATATGCAATATCACCTTTTCTTTTCATCGTCATCATTAAGAGTTCATGATCATTTCTGTTCAACTTTATTTCTCAGGTGATAAATCCATCCACAATTCATAAAACACGACACATGCAACTGAGGTACAAGAAGGCTTGACTTCATATAAAAAAATACAACTTTAAATATTCTCAATTCACAAACACTCTTAATGTAACGGGGGTGGGGGGGGGTATCTTTCACAGTATATCAGATTTGTTCTATATATGTATTTAAAACATATTCAGAAAATAATGAATATGTCGGTAACAGGGTTGACCAAGCACACACATTTAAACTGGTTATATGAAAAAAAAATAATAATAATAAGATAGCCTGAGATGGCACGGCATGGCACATTTTCATGAGAGGTAAGGATCTACTTCATCCAAAAAGGGGCCTAAAGATTTTCAAAACAGCACTTTGAAAATCAAACATTAAAAGTGGGAAATGGCACGTTTTCATATAATGACCAATGAAACAAAAAAAGTTGTATTTCAGTGTCTCTGCAGGGGATTATAGCTCAACAGCGCCACCTACTGTCGACACGCGGCTATTGATAGTGATGCTATAAGTCATTGAAATCATTTAAAAATCAAATCGACAGGTTAAAAAAAGGCCTCAGGTCCAAATATTCATTTATCACGAATTAACTGTTTGACAAACACTTCCTGCTCCGATGTCCAGATCTGAATTTAAAAAAAGAAATCACAAACAGGCTCCGGAGTCTCGATGTGTTTTTGAATTGCTCTTGTGTACTCCCTCTTTTATTTTAGTTGCATTTACAGAGAAAAATATACTTGACATACATAAACATGTTAACCATATAATACAAATTAGCTTATAAAACCAAACTGAAACCAAAATCTTTCTCTGAATCAAACGAATCGCGAACAGGCTCCGAAGTGCCGATCTGAAAACTTCGACCAAAGAATGTAAAAAACAACTCTATTTCTCTAATAACTCTACAATTCTATGAAAGACTCAGATCAAGTATCTAAAAATAAATCACTATAGTAAAAGAGAAATAATAAGAGGAGTGAAGATTCCTACCCTTCTGCTGTGTTTGGTCCTCACACGTGCAATTACAAAGCTAAATCAATCATCTGTGCTAATTATTATACATTTACTTCATTGTCAGCTTCTGGTTCTTCATTTATTATTGTTCAATGAACTGTTTGAAACAAAACAAAAAGCTGTATTTCAGTAATAATTCAAAATTATAAAAATAAAATATATAAAATAATGGTTTCTATTTTAATATTCTTTAAAATATAATTTATTTCTGTGATGTGCAGCTGTATCTTCAGCATCATTCCTCCAGTCTTCAGTGTCACATGATCTTTAGAAATCATGAAAATATGATGATTTATTATTATAACTATTAATAGTTGTGCTACCAAATATTATTTTGGAATCTGCGATATTTTTTCAGGATTCTTCGATGTATAATTTTTTTTCATGATCATTTCTGTTCAACTTTATGTTTCAGGTGATAAATCCATCCACAATTCATGAAACACAACACATGCAACTGAGGTACAAGAAGACGTGACTTCCAAAAGTCATTGAAATCATTTCAAAATCAAATCGACCGGTTAAAAAAAGGCCTCAGGTCCAAATATTAATTTATCACGAATTAACTGTTTGACAACCACTTCCTGCTCTGATGTCCAGATCTGAATTTAAAAAAAGAAATCACAAACAGGCTCCGAAGTCCCGATCTGAATCAACCGAGTCCCGAACAGGCTCCGAAATCCCGATCTGGATCAACCGAGTCGCGAAAAGGCTCCAAAGTGCTCTTCTTTTTAACTTTTTATTCATCTAAGAATCCTGAAAAAAGTATCACAGATTCCAAAAATAATATTTATCAGCAAAACTGTTGATAATTCTAATAATAAATCATCATATTATTCTGATTTCTGAAGATCATGTGACACTGAAGACTGGAGGAATGATGCTCAAAATACAGCTGCACATCACATAAATAAATTACACTTGCATCTATATTAAAATAAAAACATTTTTTAATAATATTTCACAATATTACATGTTTTCCAGTAGTTTTGATGAAATAAATGCTGTCTTGATGAGTAAAATAAATTCCTGTAAAAAATACATTAAAATCATTCTGATCCTAATCTCTGACTGGTAGTTTGTGTATGTGTTTATATATATATATATATATATATATATATATATATATATATATATATATATATATATATATATATATATATATATATATATATAAATAATCCCACTAACACAGGCAAGGCTAGTTTATTTATATAGCACATTTCATACACAATGGTGCCGATCTGAATCAACCGATTCGCGAACAGGCTCCGAAGTGCCGATCTGAATCAACCGAGTCGCGAACAGGCTCCGAAGTGCCGATCTGAATCAACCGAGTCGCGAACAGGCTCCGAAGTCCCGATCTGAATCAACCGAGTCGCGAACCGGCTCCGAAGTCCCGATCTGAATCAACCGAGTCGCGAACACGCTCCGAAGTCCCGATCTGAATCAACCGAGTCGCGAACAGGCTCCGAAGTGCCGATCTGAAAACTTCGAAACTAAAAAAACAACTCTATTTCTCTAATAACTCTAGTAACTCTACAATTCTATGAAAGACTCAGATCAAGTATCTAAAAATAAATCACTATAGTAAAAGAGAAATAATAAGAGGAGTGAAGATTCCTACCCTTCTGCTGTGTTTGGTCCTCACACGCGCAATTACAGCGCTAAATCAATCATCTGTGCTAATTATTATACATTTACTTCATTGTCAGCTTCTGGTTCTTCATTTATTATTGTTCAATGAACTGTTTGAAACAAAACAAAAAGCTGTATTTCAGTAATAATTCAAAATTATAAAAATAAAATATATAAAATAATGGTTTCTATTTTAATATTCTTTAAAATATAATTTATTTCTGTGATGTGCAGCTGTATCTTCAGCATCATTCCTCCAGTCTTCAGTGTCACATGATCTTTAGAAATCATGAAAATATGATGATTTATTATTATAACTATTAATAGTTGTGCTACCAAATATTATTTTGGAATCTGCAATATTTTTTCAGGATTCTTCGATGTATAATTTTTTTAAAGAACAGCGTTTATTCAAAATATAATTTAACACATCCTGAATAAAAGATTATAAGATCTAATAAAGAATACAGTTTCTTATAAAAAAAGAAAGGATAAAAATTTACTACCCCAAACTACTGAACTGTAGTGAATATTGTTAGAAAATATATATATATTTTAAATAAATGCTCTTCTTTTTAACTTTTTATTCATCAAAGAATCCTGAAAAAAGTATCACAGATTTCAAAATAATATTTATCAGCAAAACTGTTGATAATTCTAATAATAAATCATCATATTATTCTGATTTCTGAAGATCATGTGACACTGAAGAATGGAGGAATGATGCTGAAAATACAGCTGCACATCACATAAATAAATGACACTTTCATGTATATTAAAATAGAAAAATGTTAATAATATTTGACAATATTACATGTTTTCCAGTAGCTTTGATCAAATAAATGCTGTCTTGATGAGTAAAATAAATTCCTGTAAAAAAAGCATTAAAAATCATTCTGATCCCAATCTCTGACTAGTACTGTGTGTATGTGTGTTTTGTATATATATATATATATATATATATATATATATATATATATATATATATATATATATATATATATATATATATATATATATATATATATATATATATATATATTATAGCAGCAACCTATAGCCGCTGAGAGGCTAAGCAGCAGGAATAATCTTTGACGCGTTTTGTTCATTGCAAATCCCACAACATTTATTGGCTTGATAACAGACCAAGTAGAAACAAATCGATGTTGAACGGTCAACAGAAAGTGAGCACTCCCCGCTACTCACCCCCTCTCTACTACACCTAACCCAAACAGGAAACGCTATCAGGTATATACACACCAATCCCATGTGACCAACCCACCTGGAAACACACACGCAAAATACAAAATAAAAGACAAGCGTTTTTCTGCACTTACATTCCAGCCCCTGATTATTATACAATAAACTTGTAATAATCACAGACACAATCGAAATATGAACAATATTAACATACATTACATAATTAATTGTTATACATGATTTTCTTTTTTTTGTTTTTACAAAAAGGAAATGTGAGAAAATGTGTGAAAATGTCCAGATCACTCAAAATGTTCATCACTGTAGCCGCATGAAGCAAAAAGTAAAGGAAAAGTAAAAGTCCAGTCTAAGTCAGTAAGATCAAGTAATTCAATCAAGTCCAAGTCAAAAGGTCAAGTCAAAAGAGTCAGTTGAGAGCTCTCAAATGTCAGTCATAGGTAATCTTTAAATTCCTCAGCTTCAAGAAGGCGACAAATTTTTGTGATTGGCCTGGTCAAGCAAGTACTCATAGTCTTAATCTTAACTTGCTGTGTGAATCCTTTTTTGTCCGTTATCGTGTGAATAATTTTGCCCATGATCCAGGAACTCCTTGGTGCATTTTCATCCATTATCAGTACAACATCTCCCAACTGATAGTTCCTTGTCCTCACCATCCACTTCTGCCGTTCCTGTAATAAAGGTAGATATTCACCAATCCATCTTTTCCAAAATTGGTAGGCTAAATACTGAATTTGACGCCATCTTCAACGGGCATACAAATCTTCCTTCTCAAACAATCCGGGTGGTAATGTAGACTTTGTTTTTAGAAGGAGAAGATGATTAGGTGTTAAAGCTTCCATGTCATCAGGATCCAAAGATGATCTAGTTATGGGTCGGTTGTTAAGTATAGACTCTACTTCACACAGGAAAGTATGAAGACCTTATTCATTTAAACTTTGCCCTCGAAGAATGGAGTTTAGTATTTTCTTTATTGACCTGATGAGCCTTTCCCAGATCCCCCCATGGTGTGAACCGGTAGGAGGATTGAAAGTCCATTTAATCTTCTTTTGTAGAAGAACATCGTATATCTGATTGTGGTTCCAATTTTGTATCGCCTCTTTTAATTCACGATCGGCCCCAACAAAGTTCATTCCATTATCTGAACGCATTTCAGCCACTTGTCCTCGTCGAGCGATAAAGCGTCTGAGTGCGTGAATGAATGAGTCAGTATCCAATGATGCAACCATCTCAATGTGAACAGCTCTAATGTTCAAGCAGGTGAAAAGGACTCCATAACGCTTTAGAGTGGTTCTCCCTCGCTTTACTTCAAATGGGCCGAAACAATCTAGTCCAACATAAGTAAAGGGTGGTTTGTCTGGGGAGACACGATCCTGAGGCAAATCAGCCATCTGTTGATGACCTGCAATTGCGTTGAACCTTTTACACACTACACATTTTGACAGAAATGTTCTTATGGCTACGCTAGCTCCAGGGATCCAATATCGCTGTCGAAGAGCCGCCAACATGAAGTTCCGTCCACTATGTCCCACTTCTTCATGAATTTGTCGCAGGATTAGGTTAGAAATGTGTAGATCTTTTGCCAGTATAATTGGGTGTTTAGAGTGTTCAGAAATCAATGCGTTATCAAGGCGTCCACCAACCCTGATGATATCACACTTAAGTATTGGGTTAAGGCTATAAAGAGGACTACTTCGTTTGACTACTCCACACTTACGTAGACTCTTTAGTTCCTCCGGGAATCTCTTTATTTGAGAAAGTCGGATGATTTCCATTTCGGCCTTTTCCAATTCTTCCAACGAAAGGAAGTCCTTACGCACTGTAGGTTCAAACTTTTGCATTTCCTGATTAATAATCATCTCTTGTTGATATGAATCCATATCAGAGCAGACGAGAGAATTCTGCAATCGTTTCCTTTCCTTGCTACGGTCCATCAAGATTTGTCTCAAACGAAGGAACCATGCTACGGCTTTCTTTAGTCGAATCCAAGAGGAGAAGTAATCAAAGAGATATGATATAGGGTCAGAATTTTCATTGACTTCTATCATATTTACCAAAGCACTCCTTTTAATCTCAGGATCATGAGGCAAAATCACATCCCTATAGGTGGGGTCCATAGGCCACTCCTCTTGTGATCGAACCAGAAAGGCGGGACCAGAAATCCACGACTCATTCTTTAAAAATTAATCCACCTTCACTCCTCTAGATGCCAGATCTGCTGGATTGCTTGACGAATTCACGTACCTCCACTGTTCTACATCAGAAACCTTCAAGATTTCGGACACTCTATTAGACACAAAGCACTTAAATCTTGAGGTGCTATTTCGAAGGTATTTAAGTACTGAAGTACTATCAGTCCAAAAAACGGAGTTCTGAAAAGGCATCTTGAGTTCTTTCATCCAGATCTTGTCAATACGGCTTGCAAGAGTGGCAGCTGTAAGTTCCAGGCGAGGGATTGTAATGGACCTTAATGGTGTAACTCTTGCCTTGCTCACCAGAAGGGTAGAATATGCCTGTTGTTGGTCATTATGGAGCAGCAAATAGGATACCACACCATATCCTTGTTCACTTGCATCTGAAAAATGATGCATTTGAGCAGATGTTACATCTCCAAACCCGTCAGGCTTCAAACATCTTCTAACCTCAAAACTCTCCAAGTGATGCAGATCATCCAGCCAGTGCATCCAACGCTGAACATACACTGATGGAATATCATTGTCCCATCCAATTCCCTCCCTACACAGGTCCTGCAGTATCCTCTTGGCAGACAAAATCACAGGTGACAAGAACCCCAGAGGATCATAGATGGAACTAACCACTGAGAGAATTCCTCTCCTGGTAAGAGGTCTATCCTTTACTACCACTTTGAATTGAAAGGCATCCGATTCAGCACACCATTGCACTCCTAATGCTCTTTCCACTGGCAAAGTGTCACGATCGAAGTCCAAATCCTTTACCTTTTTCTCTCTATCCTTCTCTGGTATGACACCCAATACAGCACGGCTGTTGCTCGTCCATTTTGTTAAATGAAATCCACCTTTAGCACACATACTAGTAAGATCCTTGTACAACTGCACAGCATCTGATTCGGAAGGAACGGAAACAAGGCAGTCATCCACATAGAGATTATTGAAGACAACATCCATTGTTTTGGGGTCAAATAGATCCTATTGATCCATTGCACATTTCCTCAATGCAAAACTCGAACAACTAGGTGATGATGTAGCCCCGAATAAATGAACCACCATTCTGTATTCCTCCAGACTGCTGTTTACATTACCTTCTGGCCACCACAGAAACCTCAAGAGATCACAATCTTCTGGATGAACTCTGATTTGATGGAACATGGCTTCAATGTCGGCCATCAGGGCAATAGATTCCAGTCTAAATCGTACAAGTACACTCACCAGTGAACTGGTTAAGTCTGGGCCTTGTAGAAGCTTACTATTCAGTGATGTACCCTGATAAGAGGCTTCACAATCGAACACAACCCTAATCTTGTGTTTTTTGAGATGATATACACCATGATGGGGTAAATACCACAGACGTCCATCACATCTCTCCAGTTCAACCGCAGGTACCCTTTCTGCATAACCCTTACGGATCACATCCTCCATAAAGACAGTGTAATCTGCATGAAAGGAAGAATTCACTTTAAACGTTTTTTGAAGAGTTAAAGCACGTTGTTCTGCAATTCTCCTTTTCATAGGCATGGCTACTTCAGCATTTCTGAATGGTAGACCGATGTAATAATGACCATTAATCAGTCTTGCGGAACTGGACACAAAATTCATAAACTGCTGATCTTCTTTAGATGTTCCTAACATTTCTTCATGAGCAGTCTCTGGAAAATCGGCCTTAAATTGCTGCTTCCACAACTCTTCCAATTTCATTACAGCAATCCTATTCACAGTCACAGGAAGTTGGTTGGCAGCATCGTCTCCATTTATACCTACTCCTTTAAGTGGTCCATTAACGGTCCATCCGAACATGGTCCTTACAGCATATGGGCCATTATTTTGACTACGTATGACCTCCCAAGGCTCCAATGCTTCTGGAACATTAGCTCCAATCAAAAGCTCAATGCCAGCGTTAATCATAGGTAAACAGATATGACTCAAATAAGGCCAACACTCAAGATCTTTCTGTGAGGCGATGTTTACTGTGGTCACGGGCATGATCTTCTGTGTATACACTTCAGGCAATGCACAGTAGTAGGGATGTCAAATTTCGATTATTTCCATGATCGATCGTCGTTTAAATTAACGATCAATTAATCGATTAATCGTTAATACTGCAAAATGCGTCTATTGCAGGCACGCAGTCAGCGTATGACAGGATGTGCAAAAGCCACACACACACACACACACACACAAAACGCTTTCTCACTTGAATTAAAGAGGTTTTAGTCTGAATAAAATGCTAGTAGCAGGATTATAAAATGAATAGATGCGATTATGATCATTTGATAAAATGAAGAGAGCGCTCCATACTTTTGAGGTCATTTTACTTCGGTGACAGTTTCCAATCCCGCACGGAGAACGCTGAACGCGCCTCTTTAAATGGTTTTGTGGTGCTCGTTGTTGTATTTTAAAGCACAATTGCAATGTTTTCAACTGACATTATTGTATTTAAAATAAAATTATCCGAAATGTGGAGCGCGTGTGACTGCGCTGCACATTAAGTGAACTACATCGGCGCTGCTGCACCAAAACACAGTTGCTCACATTAATTTGATCCTGCTGGATTCTGTCCTAGAAAATGTCAGATTTTTAAAAATCCGGCATACAGCGCATTAGATCGTGACAGTGCATGCGTGCAGACGAGGATGAGCGAGCGCGGCTTTGGCTAGATTTATTTGGAGGTTATTGCTCATGTCTCATTCGGCACAAATCGAAATGTTTCCATATTCGCAATGTATTTGAATGTTAAACTATTATTTATAATGTAAACTAGGCTTGTACTTGCCAGTACATTGTACACGCATTCGCATATAGACGGAAAAGATGATCCTCTTCATATGAGCAAAAACGTCCTTGGCATAACAGCAGAGTGGACCGGTATACTACGGTCTATTTAAACTGACCAGTGTAACCTTTTAATGTTTAGTTGACTATTTTATTTTGATAATGAACAGACTGCGATGTAAGTTTGAATCGCTAGAATATACGTGTGCAGCAGGCTCCGGCGCGATCGAAACAGCTGAGACATTAAAAAATATATATATTTTCCGCAAAAGTGTTTACTTTCATTTGTGCACACTCACAATAAAAACAGAAGATTTGTGCTCTTGTAAAATAAAGCAAACAAACAGAATGCGTTGTCATCCTTTTTTTTTTTTTTTGTGAACTTATGGAGCGCCCACACTTCTGTTTTAAATCCGTTAATCTTAATTATTTAAGTCGGATATATTTCGCATAGCCTATTTAAAAAAAAAAAAAAACATGAAAACAAATTGTTATTTTTATGTTGGGCCTATTACTTAGTAGGCTATAAATTTTCCTTAAAGCATCCCATTTTGTCCCAGGGCTTAGAACCTGTGCCCTAGTCAGATCCATGCAGAAACTTGTGAACGATGCTCGGCGTCACCGTTTAGTGACAGCAGTGAATGCTCCAGGAATGTGTCGGTCACAGCGCCTATTAATCGCTGTTTTGAATCCAGCAATTATTTATTTAGAAATTATAAGATCTGATTATGACAAGTGTGGTATAAAAGCTTTGTTTATTAGAGGAATAATAGGTTAACTGGAAAATGTTAGATCGCGACCATGCTTTTGGACCCCATAGTCTTCATTTACGCGGCTTTGTTCTGGTTTGCCGGTTGGTCACGAATTTGCACAAATTCAGTATATTTAGGCATTGTTTCTTTTCCTAAATCTTCATAGTCTAACCCTCTAATTTCCCAGGTTTATTTTATTATCTTTCGCTTTTAATAACTGTTTTCGCATCTCTTACTGTGGTAAACATGGGAAGGGAAATTAAAGATTTCATGAATTAAGAATTCGTTCGATTTATTAATTTGTTCCCTTATTTCACTTAAATCATGGGTTATTTAGGGAACAAAATTAATGAAACATGGACAATTGCCACATTAATAATTCGTAGGAATGAATTAACAAGTTGTAGGAATGAATAGACTACCTGTCCTGTCACTGTGTCCCGCAGCCCTGCAAAGCGCACGATATAAAACAGTTATCTGATGAAATGATTAGTAACTACATTTCTATTGCATTTAATGTTGAAGAACTTTTATGTTGTTTCTATTTTAATGTACTTTAAAGTTTAAATCACACTAAAAGCTTAATTTGTACATTGTGAATGAATGATGATGCTTTTATATATCGTCACCGTCACTCACAGCCGCTCGCACGTGTTGAGTGCGCATGAGCCGCACGCAGCCCAACATTGAATCGGTTAACCGACCATCGATAGCCTTAATCGATTGCATCTCTTATCGACAATTAATCGATCATCGATTAATCGTTGACATCCCTACACAGTAGTATTCTTGACTCAAGACAGAAACCTCCAGGTCTTTCAGAACGTAACTACCAACTGATTTATCTTGATTCATAGTTCTGAGAAGAATATTAACTCTCTTTCCAGGGAGGTTGAGCTTGTTCATCAAACTTTCCATACAAAAAGAAGCGGAACTCCCAGAATCGAGAAAAGCATACGTCATCACCACGCCATTTCCCTTTTTTGATTTAACACACACTGGAACGATAGGTAACGCACAGTTGTCATTACCAGCCCCAGTAAGACCACTAGTTTGGAGAGAGACCATAGCACTAGCAACCGCTGACTTGAATTCGTCTTTCTTCTTGCTCAAAGTGTCTACCTTCTCATGAGGATAAATGTGAAGAAGACTAGGATGTTTAAGACTACATGCATTACAGATACTTCTCTTTTTGCAGTCCCTGCTGAGGTGTCCTGTATGCAAGCAGCCAAAGCAGATTCCTCTCATCATCAGAAAGTTCATTTTTTCTCTGTGACTTTTTCTGGTAAGTTTATTACAGACATCCAGCATGTGTTCACCGCTACAGAAGAGACAGATTCTGTTGGTTGACATCTTATGGTGTTCTTTTATTTCAGGCATAGCAGTGATAGTGGTTGCAAAACTGCTTCTAGTTTTTGGCTGACTTACTTTGATGTTCATCTTCCTACCTCCAACAGGTGACACATCCTGAATATTACCAAACACAGGGTCAGATAGAATTTTTACTTGTCTCTCGATGAAGTCCACAACATCAGAGAAGGTGATTATCCTTTTCTGATTATCCAATGATGACATGTTAGGCAATGTAGATTGTGAAGGTTTCATTTTAGATCTTGTTGATGGTTGTTGTCCTGACTGAGATAGAGAATAATTTGAAATCCTTTGTGGGTAATTGACATGTGATGTATGCATTACAGGCATAGACTCTGATGCCACTGGCATACTAGCTGAAGGAACAAATGGTTCTGCCATCGCATGAAGGGGTTTAACCACAATCCTATCAACAGATGAATGAGATGCAGAATGAATGTCTTGATACACCTTTACTTTTGCCATTGACTCTGCTAATTTAGTTTCCAGTTCCAGTTTTTCCCTCCTTCTCCTCAACAGTTCCTCCTGTTCCTCTAAATCATGTTTCCTTTGCAGCATTTGTTGGGAAGCCAATAAAGCAGCCAGTTCTGCCTCAGCCTTAAGACGAATGGAGGATCGGCTTGATCGAGACCCATGTGATGTCACTACCGAAGATCTTTTACGGCTTATATTTGAAGCACTATCCGTTGGTTGAATTTCATTTTCAAAGTTCCCAGAATCCATTCCTGCTTGTACATGAGAGGGCTGAGTCGTGGACACCACATCAACAGAGGGTGAAATATCAGATCCACAAACTCCTTGAGAAGTTGCATATATGGCTTCCCCAACCACAGGCTCACAGATATTAGAAAGATCAGTGCAAGGATTCAATTTCCCAGTTTCAGTCGTCCATTGTTGAACGTCATCCACAAAGCCGTTATAATGTTTCAAAATTGAGTCAAACCATTCATTTTGTTTATTTTGCTCCTCAAAAGGTAGTAGAGGCAACACTCTTTTATGTAACACGGATGCATCATCCATCAGCAATTGTATCGTTTTCAACATTGAACACACTTGAGACGCATTGTCATCACATATCATCAGCTCTTTCATTGACCCAATCAAATTCTTCACTTTATTCACTTTACTCTTGCGATCCCTTTGCAAGGCTTCAATTTCAGCCACCAAGGCCTTTGCCGTGGGTTTACGCTCTCGTTTGCTGCCGTCAACAGCGTGCTCCATATCCTCAGAATTCATTCTCCAACACTACGGACAATGTGAGCTCCGTTTCAAACAGCGCGCTCACAGAACCAAACAATGAATGAACGTAGCGAGGCGGCACGCGAGAGCCCATAAACATGCAAGAGCAACACAAAGCTCGTTCAATCCAATGCCAATCCAATGCCAATCCAACTTCAATCCAATGTAACAACTACGACAGCGTCTTCCACAACAGCAATACTGCGCAATCCATTTTAACCGCTGACATACCTCGTTTGCCGTTTGTATGTGCGTCGTGTCCGTCGATCCATTTCACGGTGCGCGTCCGCCACAACACGCTGTATGCAGAAACAGTCGTTTCCAAGTAGCTTTTCTGTTGACTAAATATAGCGGCAACCTATAGCCGCTGAGAGGCTAAGCAGCAGGAATAATCATTGACGCGTTTTGTTCATTGCAAATCCCACAACATTTATTGGCTTGATAACAGACCAAGTAGAAACAAATCGATGTTGAACGGTCAACAGAAAGTGAGCACTCCCCGCTACTCACCCCCTCTCTACTACACCTAACCCAAACAGGAAACGCTACCAGGTATATACACACCAATCCCATGTGACCAACCCACCTGGAAACACACACGCAAAATACAAAATAATTTTTCTGCACTTACATATATATATATATATATATATATATATATATATATATATATATATATATATATATATATATATATATATATATATATATACACACATACATACACACACACACACACACACACACACACACACATATATATATATATATATATATATATATATATATATATATATATATATATATATAATCCCACTAACACACTAGGCAAGACAAGGCAAGTTTATTTATATAGCACATTTCATACACAATGGTGCCGATCAGAATCAACCGAGTCGCGAACAGGCTCCGAAGTGCCGATCTGAATCAACCGAGTCGCGAACACGCTCCGAAGTGCCGATCTGAATCAACCGAGTCGCGAACACGCTCCGAAGTCCCGATCTGAATCAACCGAGTGGCAAACAGGCTCCGAAGTCGCGATCTGAATCAACCGAGTCGCGAACAGGCTCCGAAGTGCCGATCTGAATCAACCGTGTCGTGAACAGGCTCCGAAGTCGCGATCTGAATCAACCGAGTCGCGAACAGGCTCCGAAGTCGCGATCTGAATCAACCGAGTCGCGAACAGGCTCCGAAGTGCCGATCTGAATCAACGGAGTCGGAACAAGCTCCGAAGTGCCGATCTGAAAACTTCGAACAAAGAATGAAAAAAATAAATGCATTTCAATATAGTAAAAATAATTAAGAATGGTCTTTCTCTATGTTATATTAACAGCCTAACTTTTAACGAGCAATGCACCATAAGATCACATTTAAACTATAAAAAACACTATATTTCAGCCTATATTAATAACCTCTATGTAAGGAAACGTTGAATACCGTACTCATCAAATTCATTAAACACGTTATTAAATCATAATTCATTTTTAAACACTGACAGGAACTTTCAGAGCTGATTCCAAGGTTACTGCGTTTATAAAACAACTCTATGAAAGACTCAGATCACGTATCTAAAAATAATTCGTTATAGTAAAAGAGAAATAATAAGAGGAGTTTCCTACCGTTCTGCAGAGTTTGGTCTTCACGCACGTCTGACGCTCCGCGGCGCGTCTCCGCCCCTCACACGCGCGAATACTGCACTAAATTAATCATCATTACTAATTATTATACATTTATTTCATTGTCAGCTTCAGGTACTTCATTTATTATTCGTCAATGAACTGTATGAGGGTCATTATATGAAAACGTGCCATTTTGTGTCCCTCAGAAAAAAAAGCTCTGTAAACCTTAATAAACCATAAAACAAATAAAATATTTTATAATTTAGTTTCCATAATATGTCTCGTAATATAAGAATGAATTAATTTCTACTTCTTTTGTTTTTAAAGGATTTTAATCACATTTTTGTGCAAAGCATCTTGCAGAAATGTTGAAAATGGCCTGTTCCTCAGTATGATTTGTCTATTTCAACTTGCTATGGAGGCCAAAAAAGTCAAGCTATCATAAAAAACATATACTAGTATAAAGCCTTAAGTGATCCCAAACTCTGACCTGTGTGTGTGTGTGTGTAGCACTTACACACTAATCCTCACAATAATAAAGATGTTAAATACTCATCTGAGGAGGAAACAGTGTTGCATCATAATGAAAAGAAGTGTGACGTGCACTTTTCTGTAAACTAAGACAAACATTTTCACTGATTTAGGGTAGAGTAAAAATATTTACTGTATTGCGCAAGTTAGTTCATACTTAGATATAATTGTATATGCAATATTACCTTTTCTTTTCATCGTCGTCGTTAAGAGTTCATGATCATTTCTGTTCAACTTCATTTCTCAGGTGATAAATCCATCCACAATTCATGAAACACAACACATGCAACTGAGGTACAAGAAGACGTGACTTCCAAAAGTCATTGAAATCATTTAAAAATCAAATCGACCGGTTAAAAAAAGGCCTCAGGTCCAAATATTAATTTATTACGAATTAACTGTTTGACAACCACTTCCGGCTCTGATGTCCAGATCTGAATTTAAAAAAAGAAATCACAAACAGGCTCCGAAGTCCCGATCTGAATCAACCGAGTGCCGAACAGGCTCCAAAGTGCTCTTCTTTTTAACTTTTTATTCATCTAAGAATCCTGAAAAAAGTATCACAGATTCCAAAAATAATATTTATCAGCAAAACTGTTGATAATTCTAATAATAAATCATCATATTATTCTGATTTCTGAAGATCATGTGACACTGAAGACTGGAGGAATGATGCTCAAAATACAGCTGCACATCACATAAATAAATTACACTTTCATCTATATTAAAATAAAAAAATTTGTAATAATATTTCACAATATTACATGTTTTCCAGTAGTTTTGATGAAATAAATGCTGTCTTGATGAGTAAAATAAATTCCTGTAAAAAATACATTAAAAATCATTCTGATCCTAATCTCTGACTGGTAGTGTGTGTATGTGTTTATATATATATATATATATATATATATATATATATATATATATATATATATATATATAATCCCACTAACACAGGCAAGGCAAGGCAAGTTTATTTATATAGCACATTTCATACACAATGGTGCCGATCTGAATCAACCGATTAGCGAACAGGCTCCGAAGTGCCGATCTGAATCAACCGATTCGCGAACAGGCTCCGAAGTGCCGATCTGAATCAACCGATTCGCGAACAGGCTCCGAAGTGCCGATCTGAATCAACCGAGTCGCGAACAGGCTCCGAAGTCCCGATCTGAATCAACCGAGTGGCGAACAGGCTCCGAAGTGCCGATCTGAAAACTTCGAAACTAAAAAAACAACTCTATTTCTCTTATAACTCTAATAACTCTACAATTCTATGAAAGACTCAGATCAAGTATCTAAAAATAAATCACTATAGTAAAAGAGAAATAATAAGAGGAGTGAAGATTCCTACCCTTCTGCTGTGTTTGGTCCTCACACGCGCAATTACAGCGCTAAATCAATCATCTGTGCTAATTATTATACATTTACTTCATTGTCAGCTTCTGGTTCTTCATTTATTATTGTTCAATGAACTGTTTGAAACAAAACAAAAAGCTGTATTTCAGTAATAATTCAAAATTATAAAAATAAAATATATAAAATAATCTTTTCTATTTTAATATTCTTTAAAATATAATTTATTTGTGTGATGTGCAGCTGTATCTTCAGCATCATTCCTCCAGTCTTCAGTGTCACATGATCTTTAGAAATCATGAAAATATGATGATTTATTATTATAACTATTAATAGTTGTGCTACCAAATATTATTTTGGAATCTGCGATATTTTTTCAGGATTCTTCGATGTATAATTTTTTTAAAGAACAGAATTTATTCAAAATATAATTTAACACATCCTGAATAAAAGATTATAAGATCTAATAAAGAATACAGTTTCTTATAAAAAAAGAAAGGATAAAAATGTACTACCCCAAACTACTGAACTGTAGTGAATATTGTTAGAAAATATATATATATATATATATTAAATAAATGCTTTTCTTTTTAACTTTTTATTCATCAAAGAATCCTGAAAAAAGTATCACAGATTGCAAAATAATATTTATCAGCAAAACTGTTGATAATTCTAATAATAAATCATCATATTATTCAGATTTCTGAAGATCATGTGACACTGAAGAATGGAGGAATGATGCTGAAAATACAGCTGCACATCACATAAATAAATTACACTTTCATGTATATTAAAATAGAAAAATGTTAATAATATTTGACAATATTACATGTTTTCCAGTAGCTTTGATCAAATAAATGCTGTCTTGATGAGTAAAATAAATTCCTGTAAAAAAAGCATTAAAAATCATTCTGATCCCAATCTCTGACTAGTACTGTGTGTATGTGTGTGTGTGTGTTTTATATATATATATATATATATATATATGTATATATATATAATCCCACTAACACACTAGGCAAGACAAGGCAAGTTTATTTATATAGCACATTTCATACACAATGGTGCCGATCTGAATCAACCGAGTCGCGAACATGCTCCGAAGTGCCGATCCGAATCAACCGAGTCGCGAACAGGCTCCGAAGTGCCGATCTGAATCAACCGAGTCGCGAACACGCTCCGAAGTGCCGATCTGAATCAACCGAGTCGCGAACACGCTCCGAAGTCCCGATCTGAATCAAACGAGTGGCGAACAGGCTCCGAAGTCGCGATCTGAATCAACCGAGTCGCGAACAGGCTCCGAAGTGCCGATCTGAATCAACCGAGTGGCGAACAGGCTCCGAAGTGCCGATCTGAATCAACCGTGTCGCTAGCATGCTCCGAAGTGCCGATCTGAATCAACGGAGTCGCGAACACGCTCCGAAGTGCCGATCTGAAAACTTCGAACAAAGAATGTAAAAAATAAATGCATTTCAATATAGTAATAATAATTAAGAATGGTCTTTCTCTATGTTATATTAACAGCCTAACTTTTAACGAGCAATGCACCATAAGATCACATTTAAACTATAAAAAACACTATATTTCAGCCTATATTAATAACCTCTATGTAAGGAAACGTTGAATACCGTACTCATCAAATTCATTAAACACGTTATTAAATCATAATTCATTTTTAAACACTGACAGGAACTTTCAGAGCTGATTCCAAGGTTACTGCGTTTATAAAACAACTCTATGAAAGACTCAGATCACGTATCTAAAAATAATTCGCTATAGTAAAAGAGAAATAATAAGAGGAGTTTCCTACCGTTCTGCAATGTTTGGTCTTCACGCACGTCTGACGCTCCGCGGCGCGTCTCCGCCCCTCACACGCGCGAATACTGCACTAAATTAATCATCATTACTAATTATTATACATTTATTTCATTGTCAGCTTCAGGTACTTCATTTATTATTCGTCAATGAACTGTATGAGGGTCATTATATGAAAACGTGCCATTTTGTGTCCCTCAGAAAAAAAAGCTCTGTAAACCTTAATAAACCAAAAAACAAATAAAATATTTTATAATTTAGTTTCCATAATATGTCTCGTAATATAAGAATGAATTAATTTCTGCTTCTTTTGTTTTTAAAGGATTTTAATCACATTTTTGTGCAAAGCATCTTGCAGAAATGTTGAAAATGGCCTGTTCCTCAGTATGATTTGTCTATTTCAACTTGCTATGGAGGCCAAAAAAGTCAAGCTATCATAAAAAACATATACTAGTATAAAGCCTTAAGTGATCCCAAACTCTGACCTGTGTGTGTGTGTGTGTGTGTAGCACTTACACACTAATGCTCACAATAATAAAGATGTTAAATACTCATCTGAGGAGGAAACAGTGTTGCATCATAATGAAAAGAAGTGTGACGTGCACTTTTCTGTAAACTAAGACAAACATTTTCACTGATTTAGGGTAGAGTAAAAATATTTACTGTATTGCGCAAGTTAGTTCATACTTAGATATAATTGTATATGCAATATTACCTTTTCTTTTCATCGTCATCGTTAAGAGTTCATGATCATTTCTGTTCAACTTTATGTTTCAGGTGATAAATCCATCCACAATTCATGAAACACAACACATGCAACTGAGGTACAAGAAGACGTGACTTCCAAAAGTCATTGAAATCATTTAAAAATCAAATCGACCGGTTAAAAAAAGGCCTCAGGTCCAAATATTAATTTATCACGAATTAACTGTTTGACAACCACTTCCGGCTCTGATGTCCAGATCTGAATTTAAAAAAAGAAATCACAAACAGGCTCCGAAGTCCCGATCTGAATCAACCGAGTCCCGAACAGGCTCCAAAGTGCTCTTCTTTTTAACTTTTTATTCATCTAAGAATCCTGAAAAAAGTATCACAGATTCCAAAAATAATATTTATCAGCAAAACTGTTGATAATTCTAATAATAAATCATCATATTATTCTGATTTCTGAAGATCATGTGACACTGAAGACTGGAGGAATGATGCTCAAAATACAGCTGCACATCACATAAATAAATTACACTTTCATCTATATTAAAATAAAAAAATTTGTAATAATATTTCACAATATTACATGTTTTCCAGTAGTTTTGATGAAATAAATGCTGTCTTGATGAGTAAAATAAATTCCTGTAAAAAATACATTAAAAATCATTCTGATCCTAATCTCTGACTGGTAGTGTGTGTATGTGTTTATATATATATATATATATATATATATATATATATATATATATATATATATAATCCCACTAACACAGGCAAGGCAAGGCAAGTTTATTTATATAGCACATTTCATACACAATGGTGCCGATCTGAATCAACCGATTAGCGAACAGGCTCCGAAGTGCCGATCTGAATCAACCGATTCGCGAACAGGCTCCGAAGTGCCGATCTGAATCAACCGATTCGCGAACAGGCTCCGAAGTGCCGATCTGAATCAACCGAGTCGCGAACAGGCTCCGAAGTCCCGATCTGAATCAACCGAGTGGCGAACAGGCTCCGAAGTGCCGATCTGAAAACTTCGAAACTAAAAAAACAACTCTATTTCTCTAATAACTCTAATAACTCTACAATTCTATGAAAGACTCAGATCAAGTATCTAAAAATAAATCACTATAGTAAAAGAGAAATAATAAGAGGAGTGAAGATTCCTACCCTTCTGCTGTGTTTGGTCCTCACACGCGCAATTACAGCGCTAAATCAATCATCTGTGCTAATTATTATACATTTACTTCATTGTCAGCTTCTGGTTCTTCATTTATTATTGTTCAATGAACTGTTTGAAACAAAACAAAAAGCTGTATTTCAGTAATAATTCAAAATTATAAAAATAAAATATATAAAATAATATTTTCTATTTTAATATTCTTTAAAATATAATTTATTTGTGTGATGTGCAGCTGTATCTTCAGCATCATTCCTCCAGTCTTCAGTGTCACATGATCTTTAGAAATCATGAAAATATGATGATTTATTATTATAACTATTAATAGTTGTGCTACCAAATATTATTTTGGAATCTGCGATATTTTTTCAGGATTCTTCGATGTATAATTTTTTTAAAGAACAGAATTTATTCAAAATATAATTTAACACATCCTGAATAAAAGATTATAAGATCTAATAAAGAATACAGTTTCTTATAAAAAAAGAAAGGATAAAAATGTACTACCCCAAACTACTGAACTGTAGTGAATATTGTTAGAAAATATATATATATATATATTAAATAAATGCTTTTCTTTTTAACTTTTTATTCATCAAAGAATCCTGAAAAAAGTATCACAGATTGCAAAATAATATTTATCAGCAAAACTGTTGATAATTCTAATAATAAATCATCATATTATTCTGATTTCTGAAGATCATGTGACACTGAAGAATGGAGGAATGATGCTGAAAATACAGCTGCACATCACATAAATAAATGACACTTTCATGTATATTAAAATAGAAAAATGTTAATAATATTTGACAATATTACATGTTTTCCAGTAGCTTTGATCAAATAAATGCTGTCTTGATGAGTAAAATAATTTCCTTTAAAAAAAGCATTAAAAATCATTCTGATCCCAATCTCTGACTAGTACTGTGTGTATGTGTGTGTGTGTTATATATATATATATATATATATATATATATATATATATATATATATATATATATATATATATATATATATATATATATATATATATATATATATATATATATATATGTATATATATATAATCCCACTAACACACTAGGCAAGACAAGGCAAGTTTATTTATATAGCACATTTCATACACAATGGTGCCGATCTGAATCAACCGAGTCGCGAACATGCTCCGAAGTGCCGATCAAAATCAACCGAGTCGCGAACAGGCTCCGAAGTGCCGATCTGAATCAACCGAGTCGCGAACACGCTCCGAAGTGCCGATCTGAATCAACCGAGTCGCGAACACGCTCCGAAGTCCCGATCTGAATCAACCGAGTGGCGAACAGGCTCCGAAGTCGCGATCTGAATCAACCGAGTCGCGAACAGGCTCCGAAGTGCCGATCTGAATCAACCGTGTCGCTAGCATGCTCCGAAGTGCCGATCTGAATCAACGGAGTCGCGAACACGCTCCGAAGTGCCGATCTGAAAACTTCGAACAAAGAATGTAAAAAATAAATGCATTTCAATATAGTAATAATAATTAAGAATGGTCTTTCTCTATGTTATATTAACAGCCTAACTTTTAACGAGCAATGCACCATAAGATCACATTTAAACTATAAAAAACACTATATTTCAGCCTATATTAATAACCTCTATGTAAGGAAACGTTGAATACCGTACTCATCAAATTCATTAAACACGTTATTAAATCATAATTCATGTTTAAACACTGACAGGAACTTTCAGAGCTGATTCCAAGGTTACTGCGTTTATAAAACAACTCTATGAAAGACTCAGATCACGTATCTAAAAATAATTCGCTATAGTAAAAGAGAAATAATAAGAGGAGTTTCCTACCGTTCTGCAATGTTTGGTCTTCACGCACGTCTGACGCTCCGCGGCGCGTCTCCGCCCCTCACACGCGCGAATACTGCACTAAATTAATCATCATTACTAATTATTATACATTTATTTCATTGTCAGCTTCAGGTACTTCATTTATTATTCGTCAATGAACTGTATGAGGGTCATTATATGAAAACGTGCCATTTTGTGTCCCTCAGAAAAAAAAGCTCTGTAAACCTTAATAAACCAAAAAACAAATAAAATATTTTATAATTTAGTTTCCATAATATGTCTCGTAATATAAGAATGAATTAATTTCTGCTTCTTTTGTTTTTAAAGGATTTTAATCACATTTTTGTGCAAAGCATCTTGCAGAAATGTTGAAAATGGCCTGTTCCTCAGTATGATTTGTCTATTTCAACTTGCTATGGAGGCCAAAAAAGTCAAGCTATCATAAAAAACATATACTAGTATAAAGCCTTAAGTGATCCCAAACTCTGACCTGTGTGTGTGTGTGTGTAGCACTTACACACTAATCCTCACAATAATAAAGATGTTAAATACTCATCTGAGGAGGAAACAGTGTTGCATCATAATGAAAAGAAGTGTGACGTGCACTTTTCTGTAAACTAAGACAAACATTTTCACTGATTTAGGGTAGAGTAAAAATATTTACTGTATTGCGCAAGTTAGTTCATACTTAGATATAATTGTATATGCAATATTACCTTTTCTTTTCATCGTCGTCGTTAAGAGTTCATGATCATTTCTGTTCAACTTCATTTCTCAGGTGATAAATCCATCCACAATTCATGAAACACAACACATGCAACTGAGGTACAAGAAGACGTGACTTCCAAAAGTCATTGAAATCATTTAAAAATCAAATCGACCGGTTAAAAAAGGCCTCAGGTCCAAATATTAATTTATCACGAATTAACTGTTTGACAACCACTTCCGGCTCTGATGTCCAGATCTGAATTTAAAAAAAGAAATCACAAACAGGCTCCGAAGTCCCGATCTGAATCAACCGAGTGCCGAACAGGCTCCAAAGTGCTCTTCTTTTTAACTTTTTATTCATCTAAGAATCCTGAAAAAAGTATCACAGATTCCAAAAATAATATTTATCAGCAAAACTGTTGATAATTCTAATAATAAATCATCATATTATTCTGATTTCTGAAGATCATGTGACACTGAAGACTGGAGGAATGATGCTCAAAATACAGCTGCACATCACATAAATAAATTACACTTTCATCTATATTAAAATAAAAAAATTTGTAATAATATTTCACAATATTACATGTTTTCCAGTAGTTTTGATGAAATAAATGCTGTCTTGATGAGTAAAATAAATTCCTGTAAAAAATACATTAAAAATCATTCTGATCCTAATCTCTGACTGGTAGTGTGTGTATGTGTTTATATATATATATATATATATATATATATATATATATAATCCCACTAACACAGGCAAGGCAAGGCAAGTTTATTTATATAGCACATTTCATACACAATGGTGCCGATCTGAATCAACCGATTAGCGAACAGGCTCCGAAGTGCCGATCTGAATCAACCGATTCGCGAACAGGCTCCGAAGTGCCGATCTGAATCAACCGATTCGCGAACAGGCTCCGAAGTGCCGATCTGAATCAACCGAGTCGCGAACAGGCTCCGAAGTCCCGATCTGAATCAACCGAGTGGCGAACAGGCTCCGAAGTGCCGATCTGAAAACTTCGAAACTAAAAAAACAACTCTATTTCTCTTATAACTCTAATAACTCTACAATTCTATGAAAGACTCAGATCAAGTATCTAAAAATAAATCACTATAGTAAAAGAGAAATAATAAGAGGAGTGAAGATTCCTACCCTTCTGCTGTGTTTGGTCCTCACACGCGCAATTACAGCGCTAAATCAATCATCTGTGCTAATTATTATACATTTACTTCATTGTCAGCTTCTGGTTCTTCATTTATTATTGTTCAATGAACTGTTTGAAACAAAACAAAAAGCTGTATTTCAGTAATAATTCAAAATTATAAAAATAAAATATATAAAATAATCTTTTCTATTTTAATATTCTTTAAAATATAATTTATTTGTGTGATGTGCAGCTGTATCTTCAGCATCATTCCTCCAGTCTTCAGTGTCACATGATCTTTAGAAATCATGAAAATATGATGATTTATTATTATAACTATTAATAGTTGTGCTACCAAATATTATTTTGGAATCTGCGATATTTTTTCAGGATTCTTCGATGTATAATTTTTTTAAAGAACAGAATTTATTCAAAATATAATTTAACACATCCTGAATAAAAGATTATAAGATCTAATAAAGAATACAGTTTCTTATAAAAAAAGAAAGGATAAAAATGTACTACCCCAAACTACTGAACTGTAGTGAATATTGTTAGAAAATATATATATATATATTAAATAAATGCTTTTCTTTTTAACTTTTTATTCATCAAAGAATCCTGAAAAAAGTATCACAGATTGCAAAATAATATTTATCAGCAAAACTGTTGATAATTCTAATAATAAATCATCATATTATTCAGATTTCTGAAGATCATGTGACACTGAAGAATGGAGGAATGATGCTGAAAATACAGCTGCACATCACATAAATAAATGACACTTTCATGTATATTAAAATAGAAAAATGTTAATAATATTTGACAATATTACATGTTTTCCAGTAGCTTTGATCAAATAAATGCTGTCTTGATGAGTAAAATAAATTCCTGTAAAAAAAGCATTAAAAATCATTCTGATCCCAATCTCTGACTAGTACTGTGTGTATGTGTGTGTGTGTGTTTTATATATATATATATATATATATATATATATATATATATATATATATATATATATATATATATATATATATATATATATGTATATATATATAATCCCACTAACACACTAGGCAAGACAAGGCAAGTTTATTTATATAGCACATTTCATACACAATGGTGCCGATCTGAATCAACCGAGTCGCGAACATGCTCCGAAGTGCCGATCCGAATCAACCGAGTCGCGAACACGCTCCGAAGTGCCGATCTGAATCAACCGAGTCGCGAACACGCTCCGAAGTGCCGATCAAAATCAACCGAGTCGCGAACAGGCTCCGAAGTGCCGATCTGAATCAACCGAGTCGCGAACACGCTCCGAAGTGCCGATCTGAATCAACCGAGTCGCGAACACGCTCCGAAGTCCCGATCTGAATCAAACGAGTGGCGAACAGGCTCCGAAGTCGCGATCTGAATCAACCGAGTCGCGAACAGGCTCCGAAGTGCCGATCTGAATCAACCGTGTCGCTAGCATGCTCCGAAGTGCCGATCTGAATCAACGGAGTCTCGAACACGCTCCGAAGTGCCGATCTGAAAACTTCGAACAAAGAATGTAAAAAATAAATGCATTTCAATATAGTAAAAATAATTAAGAATGTTCTTTCTCTATGTTATATTAACAGCCTAACTTTTAACGAGCAATGCACCATAAGATCACATTTAAACTATAAAAAACACTATATTTCAGCCTATATTAATAACCTCTATGTAAGGAAACGTTGAATACCGTACTCATCAAATTCATTAAACATGTTATTAAATCATAATTCATTTTTAAACACTGACAGGAACTTTCAGAGCTGATTCCAAGGTTACTGCGTTCATAAAACAACTCTATGAAAGACTCAGATCACGTATCTAAAAATAATTCGCTATAGTAAAAGAGAAATAATAAGAGGAGTTTCCTACCGTTCTGCAATGTTTGGTCTTCACGCACGTCTGACGCTCCGCGGCGCGTCTCCGCCCCTCACACGCGCGAATACTGCACTAAATTAATCATCATTACTAATTATTATACATTTATTTCATTGTCAGCTTCAGGTACTTCATTTATTATTCGTCAATGAACTGTATGAGGGTCATTATATGAAAACGTGCCATTTTGTGTCCCTCAGAAAAAAAAGCTCTGTAAACCTTAATAAACCAAAAAGCAAATACAATATTTTATAATTTAGTTTCCATAATATGTCTCGTAATATAAGAATGAATTAATTTCTGCTTCTTTTGTTTTTAAAGGATTTTAATCACATTTTTGTGCAAAGCATCTTGCAGAAATGTTGAAAATGGCCTGTTCCTCAGTATGATTTGTCTATTTCAACTTGCTATGGAGGCCAAAAAAGTCAAGCTATCATAAAAAACATATACTAGTATAAAGCCTTAAGTGATCCCAAACTCTGACCTGTGTGTGTGTGTGTGTAGCACTTACACACTAATCCTCACAATAATAAAGATGTTAAATACTCATCTGAGGAGGAAACAGTGTTGCATCATAATGAAAAGAAGTGTGACGTGCACTTTTCTGTAAACTAAGGCAAACATTTTCACTGATTTAGGGTAGAGTAAAAATATTTACTGTATTGCGCAAGTTAGTTCATACTTAGATATAATTGTATATGCAATATTACCTTTTCTTTTCATCGTCATCGTTAAGAGTTCATGATCATTTCTGTTCAACTTTATGTTTCAGGTGATAAATCCATCCACAATTCATGAAACACAACACATGCAACTGAGGTACAAGAAGACGTGACTTCCAAAAGTCATTGAAATCATTTAAAAATCAAATCGACCGGTTAAAAAAAGGCCTCAGGTCCAAATATTAATTTATCACGAATTAACTGTTTGACAACCACTTCCGGCTCTGATGTCCAGATCTGAATTTAAAAAAAGAAATCACAAACAGGCTCCGAAGTCCCGATCTGAATCAACCGAGTCCCGAACAGGCTCCAAAGTGCTCTTCTTTTTAACTTTTTATTCATCTAAGAATCCTGAAAAAAGTATCACAGATTCCAAAAATAATATTTATCAGCAAAACTGTTGATAATTCTAATAATAAATCATCATATTATTCTGATTTCTGAAGATCATGTGACACTGAAGACTGGAGGAATGATGCTCAAAATACAGCTGCACATCACATAAATAAATTACACTTTCATCTATATTAAAATAAAAAAATTTGTAATAATATTTCACAATATTACATGTTTTCCAGTAGTTTTGATGAAATAAATGCTGTCTTGATGAGTAAAATAAATTCCTGTAAAAAAAATACATTAGAAATCATTCAGATCCTAATCTCTGACTGGTAGTGTGTGTATGTGTTTATATATATATATATATATATATATAATCCCACTAACACAGGCAAGGCAAGTTTATTTATATAGCACATTTCATACACAATGGTGCCGATCTGAATCAACCGATTCGCGAACAGGCTCCGAAGTGCCGATCTGAATCAACCGATTCGCGAACAGGCTCCGAAGTGCCGATCTGAATCAACCGAGTCGGGAACAGGCTCCGAAGTGCCGATCTGAATCAACCGAGTCGCGAACAGGCTCCGAAGTCCCGATCTGAATCAACCGAGTCGCGAACAGGCTCCGAAGTGCCGATCTGAAAACTTCGAAACTAAAAAAACAACTCTATTTCTCTAATAACTCTAATAACTCTACAATTCTATGAAAGACTCAGATCAAGTATCTAAAAATAAATCACTATAGTAAAAGAGAAATAATAAGAGGAGTGAAGATTCCTACCCTTCTGCTGTGTTTGGTCCTCACAAGCGCAATTACAGCGCTAAATCAATCATCTGTGCTAATTATTATACATTTACTTCATTGTCAGCTTCTGGTTCTTCATTTATTATTGTTCAATGAACTGTTTGAAACAAAACAAAAAGCTGTATTTCAGTAATAATTCAAAATTATAAAAATAAAATATATAAAATAATCTTTTCTATTTTAATATTCTTTAAAATATAATTTATTTGTGTGATGTGCAGCTGTATCTTCAGCATCATTCCTCCAGTCTTCAGTGTCACATGATCTTTAGAAATCATGAAAATATGATGATTTATTTTTATAACTATTAATAGTTGTGCTACCAAATATTATTTTGGAATCTGCGATATTTTTTTAGGATTCTTCGATGTATAATTTTTTTAAAGAACAGAATTTATTCAAAATATAATTTAACACATCCTGAATAAAAGATTATAAGATCTAATAAAGAATACAGTTTCTTATAAAAAAAGAAAGGATAAAAATGTACTACCCCAAACTACTGAACTGTAGTGAATATTGTTAGAAAATATATATATATATTAAATAAATGCTTTTCTTTTTAACTTTTTATTCATCAAAGAATCCTGAAAAAAGTATCACAGATTGCAAAATAATATTTATCAGCAAAACTGTTGATAATTCTAATAATAAATCATCATATTATTCTGATTTCTGAAGATCATGTGACACTGAAGAATGGAGGAATGATGCTGAAAATACAGCTGCACATCACATAAATAAATGACACTTTCATGTATATTAAAATAGAAAAATGTTAATAATATTTGACAATATTACATGTTTTCCAGTAGCTTTGATCAAATAAATCAAATAAATGCCAAATAAAACTCTTGATGAGTAAAATAAATTCCTGTAAAAAAAAAAGCATTAAAAATCATTCTGATCCCAATCTCTGACTAGTACTGTGTGTATGTGTGTGTGTGTGTTTTATATATATATATAAGCCCACTAATACACTAGGCAAGGCAAGTTTATTTATATAGCATATTTCATACACAATGGTTATTCAAAGTGCTTTACATAAAATAATCAAAGAAAAAAATAAAATAAAACAAGCAATTTTAAAACTTTTAAAATGATTAAAAAATTTACTTAATTTAAATTCATTTAAAAACAGTTACAAAGTTATTTTACATTAAAAAAAACAGTGAAAATATAGTGCAATCAGTTCAGACATTACACAGTGCTCATTCAATAAATGCACAGCTAAACAGATGAGTTTTAAGTCTAGATTTAAATGTGAATAGTGTTTTAGCACATCTGGTCTCTTCTGGAAGCTGATTCCAACTGCGAGCGGCATAGAAACTAAAAGCAGATTCCCCTTGTTTTGTGTGAACCCTTGGTATTTTTAACTGAATCGATCCTAATGATCTGAGTGCTCTGTTAGGTTTATATTCAGTGAGCATATCTGCAACTGCAATTTTTAAGGAGTTTGGAAATGTCCCAGAAAGAAGTGAGGTGTTCACCACTTCTAAGAGATCTGCTTCTAAACAGTTAAGCACACTGTTGAAAAAAGATGTGGGAAGTGTGTCAAGATAGCAGGTATGTCTTCCAGAATGTTGCTATCAATTGCTTCAAAAATAGACATAGTATCTTTTTGATATTGTGGCTGAATCTGTCTGACCTCTGAGTTACTTGAGGATGTGCTAATCGCCTTCCTGATATCTTCTCAGAAAAGAAGGATGCAAACTCATTGCATTTGCTGTCTGAGAGCATTTCACTGGGAATCTGACTTCAGTCTATGTCTCGTAACTTTGAACGCTCCTCTGGTTTCAGTTGTGTTTTTGTTAATTTTGGTGACGTATAAATAAAGTCTTCCCATCTGCCTGCACTTGAGTCTTCGCCTCTTGCGATCCGTGACACTACGGCCTTTAATAACAATGGATGAAAAGTATAGAGCCCTACTGATGATTAAATCTAGAGTGTGTTCACCTTTGTGTTCGGGTCCATGTACATGCTGAATCGACAGGTAAAAAAAAAAAAAACATAAAATCCAAATATTCATTTATCACCAATTAGCTGTTTGACAAACACTTCCTGCTTCGATGTCCAGATCTGAATTTAAAAAAATCTCAAACATGCTCCGAAGTGCCGATCTGAATCAACCGAGTCGCGAACAGGCTCCGAAGAGTCGCGAACATGCTCCGAAGTCCCGATCTGGATCAACTGAGTAGCGAAAATGCTCCAAAGTGCCGATCTGAATCAACCGAGTCGTGAATAGGCTCCGAAGTGCCGATCTGAATCAACCGAGTCACGAACAGGCTCCGAAGTGCCGATCTGAATTAACAGAGTCGCGAACAGGCTCCGAAGTGCCGATCTGAATCAACCGAGTCGCGAACAGGCTCCGAAGTGCCGATCTGAATCAACCGAGTCGCGAACAGGCTCCGAAGTGCCGATCTGAATCAACCGAGTCGCGAACAGGCTCCGAAGTGCCGATCTGTATCAACCGAGTCGCGAACACGCTCCGAAGTGCCGATCTGAATCAACCGAGTAACGAACAGGCTCCGAAGTGCCGATCTGAATCAACCGAGTAACGAACAGGCTCCGAAGTGCCGATCTGAATCAACCGAGTAACGAACAGGCTCGGAAGTGCCGATCTGAATCAACCGAGTCGCGAACAGGCTCGGAAGTGCCGATCTGAATCAACCGAGTCGCGAACAGGCTCGGAAGTGCCATTCTGAATGAACCGAGTCGCGAACATGCTCCGAAATGCCGATCTGAATCAACCGAGTCGCGAACAGGCTCCGAAGTGCCGATCTGAAAACTTCGAACAAAGAATGTAAAAAATAAATGCATTTTAATATAGTAAAAATAATTAAGAATGGTTTTTCTTATATTAACAGCCTAACTTTTAACGAGCAATGCACCATAAGATCACCTTTAAACCATTAAAAAAAAACACTATATTTCAGCCTATATTAATAACCTCTATGTAAGGAAACATTGAATACCGTACTTATCAAATTCATTAAAGAGCCAGTAAGATGAAAATTCTTAGCTTCCTATCACTGTTTATAAGTCCTGTACATTAGGTTTAAATCCATCCAAGTTTAAAAAACATTGTCATTTTGTCAAAATATCATTTTAAAATTACCTCAATTCTCAGAGATTCCCAAACGGTTCGCGCGATGCTGTTCAAAAGATTCATGCTGAGTCCCAATTCGCCTACTTATACTACGACCTAAAAGTATGTACTTTTTTTGTGAGGGAAAAGTACATACGTTTGAGTGTGTAGCAAAAGAGTATACACGCTCTGGGACATACTTCGATGACGTCATGCAACATGAACGACAACGTGGTTGACTAGTTACGCACACCACAACTGTTAACGTTTCATTCATTCTTTATGTCCAATAAAATTTTATTTACTATTCCCATCATTTTTTCTCATCGTTTTTTTTTCACAATACATTTTACTATGTGTGCTTCTACCAAGTTGAGGAGTGAGGAAGCAGGGCTGCGTCGTCGTAGAACCAAACGCAGGTCGTTTGTGAGGCGGCTGGTTCTGACGTTCATGTGCAATGTGTGTAACGAAATAAAATATAACTTTAATTAGGGTTAAACATTTGAATTCTTACACTTAAAAGCTGAGGGCGCATCTCCGCTGCTGTGCCCGGCTGCCATGTTTACATCACCACAAAGCCATCGCAAAGCTCCTCCCTCCCGTACGCAATGGGTTGTGGGCAATATTAGCACTTAGCACAATTCTAACCGGAAATAGTAGACCATCCGGGTATCTTTGGAATACTATTTTCAACATACTACGATTTGGGACGTACTAATTCTAGTTTCGCATACTATTTAGGACGGATAGTATGGATAGTCGGGAGCATACTGTGTTCTGATTGGTCAACTAACATAAGCAGTTTGGATTGGGTGTTCCGCACACACCTCCACGGTAAACAATGCGTTAGCATCTGTTTGGGGTGAATTAGGTCTTATTCCTCTCACCGCGAAGCAAACAGTCAAATAAAAAACTTGAACAGTCTCGCTGCTTTTTCTTCTGTGTGTGTGTATTCAAGCCACGCGCTTCAGTTTGAATCTGAATAGTGCGTTCAGCGCGGGGGCGTGGTCACATTAGATATAACGAAGGGAGACATGAAAAACAGACATTGCGTTGTTTTCATATGGATTACTTTATCACAGAATATCTGTTTTCGGCAGCACTTGATTAGTTTTAAAGTAGACATGTCAAGCTTTCTATAGATATCTCTCTCATGTCTCTTCGTTGAGTATTCACGGAGTTACACTTCATTTTAATTACGTGTTTGTACATGATGATAAGCGCAGACAGGCTGCAGACAGCACACATACTGATAAGACGCTCGGGAGAAAACAGACACATAACTTCATAATCATACTTCGCGTTGTGATTCGGAGATGCTCGTTGTTCTAAATAAAGCTGGTAATGAACCCTCTTTTATGGCCAAACGCTTTGAAAATCCCGCTGTACTCACTGAGATTAGAAAAGCATTCATCAGTGAAATGTTGTGAACACAACAAAAGGGATTAGTTGTACTGCTCTGGTATTGTGGTGAAAATTAATTTTAGCCATTGGTTCTCCTGATTTTCATTCTTTGGCAGTGAAAATAAAACAAACTTGCCTTTACATTTAAAAACACACTGTCTCCTCGACATGATGCTATCACACCAACCAGAGCATCTGTGTGTGTGTGTGGGGGGGGGGGGGGGTGCAGGTCAGAGTTCCGTTTCTCCCAACACGTAGGCGGAGATTATTATGCAAAGTGTTCCTAGTGACGTACATAGAGATGGGCAAAAGATTTGAAATCTATAACGACTTGTTTCAGCAATTCAGAGTCGACTCCTTACTTTAGAAGCCAATTACTTTATAAATCGTGTACTTTTTGGTTTAATTATTTGCACATTGTTTACACAGATGGACAGCTACATCATACACTGTAATACAGGTAATGTTTGATTTCCCATCTGTGTGGCTCTTTAAACACGTTATTAAATCATAATTAGTTTTTAAACACTGACATGAACTTTCAGAGCTGATTCCAAGGTTACTGCGTTTATGAAAGATTCAGATCACGTATCTAAAAAAAAAAATCGCTATAGTAAAAGAGAAATAATAAGAGGAGTGAAGTTTCCTACCATTCTACAGTGTTTGGTCCTCACGCGCGTCTGACGCTCCGCGACGCGTCTCCGTCCCTCACACGCGCGTATACAGCACTAAATTAATCATCTTTACTAAGTATTATACATTTACTTCATTGTCAGCTTCAGGTACTTCATTTATTATTGTTCAATAATAAAACTTACTACAAACATGTCTTCTATATCCTCAGTTGTTGCGTATACCGAGCTGCAACGGACACATTTGTACATTATTTTCCTTGAAGCCATTGTGCGAGTTCACTTTCATACCGCATGCTTTATATACATGTTAATGCTGATTGGACTGCAGTTCTGACACACCCAGCAAACAAGAGAAAACGCATGTCAAACCCCGTTGCAAACAGGTGCACGCCGTTTCCAGGAAACATGACGTTCAACCCGGAAACCGTAGCAAAACGTTGCGCACCGTTTTGAACTTGAACATGCCCCAGTTAACGCAGAGAAAAACGTACCCCATTAGAGACTTCCCCCAGCAAGGAAGAGAAATTCAAGAAAGTTCTAGGTCATTCTCGAGCTCCAACCTCCCGCTCTCTCTCGTGAAGCCATTAAGGAAGTGACTGCAATTCATCCACTGGCCGCTTGAGGCTGGCTGCAAAAGGGAGTCAGTCCCCTAGACTCCCCATGTTAGCTGTTAGAATGCCCCACTTTACAGTAGAAAAAAAACGTTTACAGCCTGGTGCAAAAAAAGATTTTGGTCTAAATAGCTAATTTTGCCCTTCATGACAACTGTGAGGGAGGTGAATTTTTTATATCTCATCTGTTTAAATCATATTAAGACTTTTAGTTCTGCCAAATTAAAGGTGTGACCACTTGAGTGACAGGTGGTTTGCCGCTGCTGACACTGCCGTCGCGCTAGGTGGGCGTGGCTTCACCAACCAGCTCCCGCCTTTTTTGCCCATTTTTGATTGTCCTGGAGAGTCGCGTGATGACGCACTGCCAAGATGGCGACGGCCAGCTCTGCACAATTTAAGCCAAGTACACATAGACAGTAAAAGAAATGGACACAGCGACCCCATTGGAACTCAATTGAGACAAGTGAAGCCCATTTTTTGCATTTTTTAGCACTTCCGTTTCTGACGCGCAGACTCAAACTAAGCTTGACGACGTCAGCAACCTGTCAGACAGATGTAAATCTTCTAGTAGCTGTGCGTGCAAACTGCCATCGTTAATCTTGCAGAGACAGCGAGCTTGAGCGGGGAGTTCTTTGGCGTGAGTGAATACAGGAGTAAGTATTCTGATTAATTATTTTGTATAGTATTTTTAAATGTAACGCCAGTACGCCATATTAAGTTAATTGCCTGCAAGCTTCTCCTCCTGTCTGTACGGTAATGGGACAGAGAGCCGAGTGGTTATGAAACAAACGTTAGCCTATTTTTACAAAAACTGTTTCTACGGGGCCATAATGTAACATAGAAGGTAATGGAGCCCTTTATACATTGTTGTGTCTCTTCAGAAATAAATAAAGGACAAACAGAGTCTTTAAACGCCTCAGATGTAAAGTTATTCACTGTAAAAGTGACGCCAAAATGAAGGGGAGTCAATGGGAATGCTAACGCAAGTGAAGTTCTGCTACAAGATGGCGGCCGACTTCCTTGCCGCCTGCAAGTACACCCATAGACAGTAAAAGAAATGGACACAGTGACCACATTGGATTCAACGGAGACAAGTGAAGTCAATTAGAAGCACGCACTTCCTGGGGGTAGAGCGTACTGCCCCGACTCAAACTGAGCTTAATGACGTAGATGTCACGTGAGCAACAAGTCTTTTAATCGCTGTGCCAAGAGAAATGTGAATCACCCACTGAATCTTGCAGACGTTGAACAATTTTGTCCCATGTCTTTTATGGACTCTCTATGGGCTTCTCCCTCGACTTTATGCCTCCACGTCCCCCCGATAACGTTAGCCTCATAGACAGTAAAAGATTGCCTGCAAGCTAGATAATAATAATACACTTCCGCGGAATGTGTATTTGTTGGTTTTTTAACCACAAACTAATTTCTTCTTGTATCAGTCAGCTGCGCTTCTTCTGTTGGGCTCTTTGAAGGCTATGGTGGATAAACTGATTGCAGTCAGGCTATAAATGAAGTTAATATAATTCATAAAACAGTCTAGATGAGGGAGACTGGAATAATGCATGTCTTAATCACAAACACAGACAATAAATTCAAGGTTTCAATTACTTCAATATAGATGGCCAATGAGAACTGCTGGATCTTGAAATGGCTACAGTATTGTGTCATGAAATGCTCTTACAGCAATACTGAAGATCCAATCGCAGCTTTATTGTAGTCCCAAAACAGTAATCCACATCAAGGCAAAAAAAAACAAAAAACAGAAAAACATGCACAAGGTAATCCACAATCATAGAACCCACAAAAACGAAGTACCACAAGCACAAGATAACAAACATCTGGATGGGCGGCTTGATTAATGTTGCTGTTGTTTCATAGTCGGCCCTTAAATACAGATCACAGAACTCAATACTGCAGAAACCAAAGACACAGACCACAGCATATAAATACAGCTGAGCTGAGTATCTCAACCACACACAGCTGAGAGTGATGGACCAATGACAGGAGCAAGGGATGATGGGAACTGAAGTCCACAAGCACTGGGCAGTGTCATCTAGTGTCTGTCATGGAGACAGACACTATGACCTTACTTGAGCGGGGAGTTATGACCTTACTTTTTAGGCTCTGATGTCAAGGCAAAGGTAAAAATTGCAACATCATCCTTTAAAGTGAACACAGAACCAATAAAAACCTAAATGTCTTAGGAGGGAGGGCAGATGTCATTACTGTGTCTCGAAGCAGCTCCTCGTCTCTCCACTGAACTCATGGTGCAGCTCCTGAAGTGCAAACTGTGCTTATCTTCCTGTTGTATTGTTTTAGTAGATTTATCCCCACCTCACTGGTCCGGAGGTGACAGAATGCCAAGTGAACTCCTACATTCTTCTAGATTTATTGTCTATATCAGTTTAAAACACTTAGATCAGTCACTACGATAAAAAGCTGTTAAATAATAGTTCATTGTTGAAAGGTGTTTTCTACTATTATAGAGTTGGTAATGTCTGATCTTGTGGTCAATGTGTCACTTCCTGATGAAACTGAAAATCTTCGCTGATGTTCATCAGATGAGGAAGAGAACCGACAGAATCAACACACTTATAATAATACCTGATAACTGATCAAAATGTCCTTCAGTATGAAGGTTTTCACTGTGCTTTTCATCAGTATGGAGGGTAAGATATATATTTGAAGTACATTTTCTGTTTGCTAGCAGTATATTGTTTTAGTGGTTGTGGTCACTGGTCAGGTGATTTACTGGAACAGTTTGTAGAGAATTTATATTATGCAAGTCTTGTACTTTTCACAATTTCCCTTTCATAACAGTGTTTCTAAAATCTGAGATCTAGAAACAGTAAGATACTGCTCTTCTGTGATCTTCTGAAATCAGTCTAGAGATAGCTTTCTTGAGACTACTTTCAAAAATGTAAAGTTCCTTGTGCTTTTTCAGTTAAACATTTAGAGAGGTTTTCACTCGCTTGTGAAAAACAGCAGCATAATGTACATTTACCATTATAACAGATGCATTACCTGTTTGGAAAAGGGACTGTTTCCTGACACAGGTTTTCATTTTCATTTGAAATATGTAGTCAGTGAATGCATTTTGTGCCAAAGCAATGATAAAAGACCCACAGTTGAGCCCACATTCATGTTATTATTATGCAATAATGTAAAAAGCGAGAGTACAAGTAAAATGGTATATCTAACCAGATTTAATATTCTCTCAGCTCTTGTGAATGGCGATGAGTTACAGACGGTGATGGAGGGAGATGTTCTCACTCTACACACAGGAGACACTGAGAGTCTCAGTGAAGTGATGTGGCTGTTTACACGAGGTGATCAAACTGTTCGTATCGCACAGATGTATCAGGGTTATGAACCCTTTTATGATAAGAGACTAACCAGAAGAGGGAAAATTAACCCAAAGACTGGAGATCTGAGCATCTGGAACATCAGCAGCAGCGACTCTGGACTTTATCAAGTTTCTCTCCACAGTAGATCCGTCTCAGAGAAAAGCTTCAGAGTGGACGTTTACAGTAAGTTTTAGCTTCATAGGAAATAGCAAAACTATCTGTAATATCCAGGATCACTCAAAGGCACATTTTAGCAGTTCAGGGTAGCAGCCTTTTAGAAACCCAACAAAAAAAAAAAATGTTAATTAATTTTAATTATGTCTTTAATTTTTGCAGTGGTAATTCTGAATTTCTTCTTCTTTTCTAGCTTAAATGTGTTGCTTCTGCAGTGTTACATTTATACATTCATCAGACGCTTTTATCCTGAATATCTTTAATTGTGATTTAATGTCCACATTACAAGATATAACATCACAAAATATCAATTGTAATAAATAAAATTACAGTAACGGTAATCAACATACATTGATTAAAGCAACTGTATGTAGTTTTTTGGCCCTTGTAGATTATACAGTGACCACGTTTCTTTTCAAATATATTATAAATGTTTTATTAGTGTCTCTGTATATTATTTTATGTACTATATTACAATAGACAAATAATATTGTCTCTTCGTTATAATTGAAAAATACATTCAGTTTCAGGGTAGATAAAAGAGTTTAATAGATAAAAAAAACAAAACAATTATCATTACAGGGGGTTTGTGTACACACACTGCCAAAAAACATTTCAGCTCAAACAACTTGCAAATGGGCATGTAGCATACGATGATCCCTTAAATACATTACAACAACAACAACAAAGTAGACTTGTGTACAGCATATCTGTGCAATAATCTGTTCATACACTACTAGTGAGGAGTCGGTTCCCAGGACAAACATTTCTCATTTCATTGCTCATTTCATATTGTGCCAGCAGTCATTTATAAATTGTTCAGCTTACAATTTAGTTATTCCTGCAAAATCCACCTCAAAGTGTTGTTTTTTTGTTAAAGGGCCTGTTTCTGTGCCGGTCATCAGGTCTCTTGTTAGTGTAAACCAAACTCAAGGTGAGTCAACAGATTCCCAGTCAAACCCAAATATAAAATACTAAACTACCTCTCTGTCTAATGAAAAATGTAAAAATCATTATTTACAAAAGAAGTGGCACAGACACCCTACTGTCACAAATATTACAAGGATGAAGACAATGATGAAAATTGAACAAGGTTTGAATAAAATCCACAGAATGCCAAACTGTGAGACAGCTGTGTAATACACAGACAGTACCAGACAAATGAAAGATCACACAGCAGCAACTTAACTGCAAGACAAATAAGGGCCATAACGATGAACACCTGAGTAAATTAAATAAATTGCAATGGCAACTAAAGAGTGGCGGGAAAACTGAACAAAAAAGACATGTGACTGAAGAAAACCAATGACAAGTCCATGAAAACACAACTAAGTCCATGATGTAACAAATCAGAAACGTGACACCTACAGCTTCCAACTTTTGAAATATTATTTTTATTTTATTTACAGAAAATAAAAAGGTTTTCTGAAAAAACAAATCTCTTTCAGGTTCATTCAAGCAGTCACAAAAGATGGAGGAGACCTGTTCTGTGTTCTGCTCGGTGAAAAATGACCGAGACGTCTTCATCTCGTGGTATAAAGGAGGAGAAATCCTGAACCAGTCCAGCAATCCTGATCTCAGCATCAACCTCAGTTTATCATTAGAGCTTCATTATAATGATCCAGAGACCTACAGCTGTACAGCTGTCAATCCAGTCAACAAGAAGAGCATCCGTCTTCACATTAAAGAGATCTGTCCTCTACAGGAAGGTACAAAAACTACATTGACCACAGAACTCTCTTCCTGCCACAGTGACCACAGCCTCTGATTGACAGAATTGTTTACGAATAACCTCATATCTATATAATTTCTCTTCTTTATCAGATTGTCAGGATCATTGTGGTGTCACTGAGACTCTGGTTCGTCTCGTTCTCTCTGGTCTGCTGGGAATCGTTACCGTTATCTTTCTGTTTGAGCATCTGAGGTTCAGCTCGTTTCGAGGAGGAGCTGCTTCTGTATGATGAAGGAACTGTTATGAGTCAAACAATGGCCAAAAACATGATGGTGATGGAACGCTACCAGAACTGTTGGCAGTAAGGCTGAAAGTATAACTTAAGGGCACCATTTGGGACAGGGCCATAAAATGTCTCAAATCATTTTGACACTGAAGTTGGTGTTCAGGAGAAATATCTGAAAACTGATCATCTATTCCTGACACCCTTAAAAAAAAATTAATGAATGAAAAAGGGATGTTTGGTCCCTTCTAAATATAAAAATGTTGCTGTCTGCCCATATTTATCCACTCATTACAGAGCAGAACACACTGCTGAAATGTTCTGTGTCCGCTTCAAAAATGTATGTAATATTTTCAGCAGTAATATCTCTTACACGCTCACAGCAGCATGTTGTGGATGTATTGGCAGTAGCAAGTCTCAGTACTTGCTCTACAGCAGCGTAACAGATCTATTCCTCCAAGACCAAATACATTAACATTGTCATGTACATTATCATGCCATCATCATGACAGAAATATTTATATATAAAAATTATTATTGCTGCTGCTATTATTATTACTACTAGTACTATTATTATTATTGATTAAATGAAGTGCATCTGGATGGGTGCTGTCAAGGCCTTCTGGTTTCTTCTCCTGCATGTCTACCAAGCAGAGTTTCTCAGAGGATTCATCTCTCTCACGTTCATCTGCTGATTATAGAAAAAGGAGTTTTGCTTTATTAGTACTTATGTCAGTGAAGTGACCCAAATTTGTTTTATAGGGCTATTACGTTCAACCTAAATAAAACAGAATATATTGCTGCTTTTTTATGATCTACTACAATTATGTAGTATCCATAATGCCTTTCTCAACACATACTGGTCATAAATTTGAGCATGTCATTGAACATTTGATATTTACAATGATCGACAGCTCGACCAAAAATACATAGAAAATGTAGTTCATACAGACAATGACTTGGATACATCTGAGAAGATTGTTAATTTTGAATTACAATTCATTTTGACACTTTCTGTAGGGCTTTGAAAAACAGGTTGATGTAATTATCCTGCAATTCAAATAAAGAACATGTGGTAACACTTTATTTTAATGTCCAATTCTCGCTATTAACAACCCTTAACTACGACTTTAGCCTCAATCAACTCCAAATTGTCTGCTTATTAATAGCACAGTTAGTAAATTAGTAAGGTTGGCTTAGTTTAGTTTAGGCATTGGTTAGGATAAGGTAGGTTAAATATGACCATGCAGAATAAGTGTTTTATAAGTTTTAATAAACAGCCAATATGTTAATAATAGACATGTTGATAAGCAACTAGTTAATAATGAGAATTGGTCCTTACACTAATGTGTTAACGAAAATGTCCACACATTCAAATCTCAAAAGGCAAAATAATGATACCCAAAACAATAAAACAAGGTTTTATATACGTGTGTGTGTGTGAAAAACTATAGCAATGAGCCTTATGAATGACTGTCTGTCAATGTCAGAAAGTTTCTTTTAAAATATCTGATAAATTGTAAAGCCTAAGTTGTCGCAGATTGTGAAATTTTAAATCCCAATTAAAATAATGTTTTTTGATCTCGATACAAAAGCCAAGGATATCTAATCCAGTGGACTGACCTCCAGTGATGCTTGATTGACTGTCTCCCACTTCTGAATCCACTGTGCTGTCGAGGAAAACAAGTTTCTTCCGGTTTTTCTGTAGAGGAATGAGAGATTTAAATCACACTAAACTGCACTGTAAAATATGATCACTGCTGTTGCTACATTTTTGTGTGATAAAATGTACCTTTTTACAGATGCATACACTGACAACAGTGACCACTATGATTGCGATGACCACTAAGATGATGACCACTGAGATGACCACTCTGATGATGTATGGTGGGCTGACTGTGATGTGTGGGCCGACTATGATGATGAATGGTGGGTTGACTGTGATGGACCGGCCATCAGAAGACTCTAAAATTATTATTTGGAAAGGAAAAAAGTAAATAGCTGAAAGTTACAGTTTAACCAAAATAAAGTTACAGCATCTATACATTTTAGCACTTTATGCTACTAACCTGTGAATACAACGGTGAAAGTTTCCTCGATCACGTTGTTCCCGATCACTTCGACATTGTATGTTCCTGCGTCAGTGGCACTGGCATCACGAATGATTACAGAAACATTATCAGATCCAAGCTGGTGTGAGAATCGGTCGGTGTCGATGGCGGTGCACCCTCTCTTCTTCTCAATGTCAGAGCAGTAGCGGAAGATGGGAACTTGTGTGCCGTTTTTGTTAAGTTTACAAAACGTCACTCGATTGACATCCCCCATTTCAGGTGTTTTGACCGGAAGGATGACGTTTTGTCCTCTTTTTACATCCACCTTCATGTCGCTTAGGGCACCTGATAAAATAAATTTTATATATTGCTTAGTGACGTATTTTTACCTTTAAAAAAAATAATAAAAACATGGTGCGTCTCAATCCGCTCCCTTGTTCAATAGTAAGGGTGATCAGGGAGTGGGTCATGTTAAGGGCTGTCCCAATCGCGAAATCTTTCCAGTGCACTGGAACGTTCGCTCCCTGAAAGATTCCACAAAGCCCCGAAAAAATAGGGAGTGTCTGCTCTCACTATGTTCCCTTACCGGAAATAATGTCACATTTCTGAAGCACGAAACGAATCACACGAGCCAACTTGCTAAATATAATGACACGCGATAGAAGATTTGAAAAAGACAAACCTTTTTTATTTTTAGCATATTTCAACAAATACACATCACTAGACAGGGGTTGAAGACATCTAATTAACATTTATTATTAATATTAGGCTGAAATATTGTAAAAACTTGGAACAGAACGATGTGTTTAAAGAGAAGAAAAAAAATAATATCAAAAAAGAGATCATTTCTATGTGTTGTTTATTAATTCCACTGATGTTGTAGGCTTACGTAATGATGTCACCGGAGTTAGAGTGATCACTGTCCCAACGTGCATTGATCCAGTGAACTATAGTGTCCGAATTCATGTACACCATCTAGTGATTCATGAGCTGGGGTGCTGATTGAGACGCCGACAGTCTCACTAAACTTTGCCATCGCAAACTTTATATGGACACTGGTATAAGATGTCACGCTCTCTGGCGTCTTTTTTAACATAGTTTTACAAATGATATAAAATACATATGTATAGGCTACAAAATGTACAAACATGTAATCTACTTCACTTTACGCTCCAATTGTGCAAAAAAGTTAGCGTTCTTTTAATTAAAAATGCCGAACTTCTATTAATCACAGTGTTTAATACGTCATACGAATTCACAGGTCAGTGTTGACTGTTGAACTGAGACGCACGAAATTCTTTTCGAAGCGTGTTTCCGGTTTCCGTGTCAGCGGAACTCCAGAGATCAACATTACACGTAAATGCTAATGCTAAACGCTAGAATTATATTCGTAAACGCTAGACTTACTTACTGCTTTACTTACCGGCGAGGGCAAGACCTGTTATGAACGTGAAAAAGCGGCGCATTTTCATTATTTTTGTTCGGTTTGTCTCTTGATGTAGTATAAGCGGCTACGTGTGATTCGATTGTCACTGAAGCTCCAAATTGTTTTAAAACAGACGCCACGGCTGGACTATTAGTAGCAGCTAAGGCGGAGCGGTGCGAGTCCCAAAGCCGCTTTAAGTCGAACCTCGGATCCGACATTATAGCCTATCTTATGAGTACTTTCATAAAGGTAACTAGATTCAGCCTTTTGTTGATTTATGCCTAAAATACTGTTCTTTACCTTCTCATAGCAGTTAATACAGTATGCACGTTTGTTGTTGTCCTTCGTGTAACATTCCCTTGAAGCAACCTTCATACACACTAAAAAATCCTGGGTTATTTTTTCTACCCAAGTGCTGGGTTGAGCCATTTGGGTAAATTTTTTGGGTTATTTTCTCAGTCTTGGGTAGTTTTTGGGTAGTTCTATGTAACCCAACCGCTGGGTTATTTTCTGGGTCGTTTTCACTGAGAGCTGAATCAATGCACCCCCTCCCCCACTCGGACGCAATAACCCAGCTCATTGGGTCAAATCAACTCCGCGCAGGATCAGCGCAGCGCGGGCTGACTGAATTCGAGGTGGAGGTGGATGCCACACACACGCTGTAATATTTGGAGAAATAAGGTTCGTATCAATATATTTATACATTTGACATGTATTTTTAAACATATTTACACACATAACATAATAATGAGCGAACGAGCGATAAAAAGGCAAAGAAATGTGCGACAACAGTCACGTTTACATGACATTAAATGCACCGCCAGATTCGCTCGTTTTGGTTTGCTGGTAATGCCTGCTGGAGAGTAAATACGTTTTCTTCAGTTTTTATGTGTTAAACGACCCTTTTGTCAAAGTCTTACGTTTCTTCTTAACTGTTAAATGACATAATTTACTTCAAAGTCCATTAAGTCAATTAATTTCAATGCCACGAGATCAATGTGATGTAAACGTGCATTCCTTGACTTGCCCGTCCCCCATCTTACTGCATGCAGTGCTAAGCCAAAACAACCCAATTTTTGGGTCATCTGTCGCGGGCATATTTTGGATCGTTACAGGAGAAAATATTTTAAAAACAAACTGACTTCAGCCTTTTTTTCTGGTGAAATAAAGGTTTGTATTGGTCTTTTTATCATTGAATCGTTACCGATTGGCAAAAATGTCCCATTCTGATTTTAAAATATCACTTAACGTTATATGATAGATCATAAAGCATCCTGCATTTGCGAGCACCAGAGATAACGTTACCTATTTTTTTTCTGTCTGATGCGTTTCGGGTTTTTTTTTCACAATAAAAATACATTTCTAATCATTTATTCATTTAATAAATGTATTATTATTTGAAATCCAGGTAAGTGTCAATTAATCTTGGACTAAAATATATTGTTTTTTCCCCTCAGACCTGCTCTTGACTGTCCGTGGTGGCAAATCCACAGCCTTTAGCTGGAGGTGACACTTTTATCTCATCTAATTTGAATGATTGCCATACATTGATCATAATAAAATGACCATAAACCATAAAAAAACAGCTGTTACTATTATTAAAAAGATCCGGTAACGTTATTGTGGTTATACCCGTTTAGATAAAGGGTTAACGTTACTTCACCCAATAATCAAAATTATGTCATTAATAAGTCACCTTCATGTTGTTCCAAACCCGTGAGACCGTGAAACTGTCTTCCGAAGATGAACGGAGGTCTTACTGGTTTGGAACGACTTGTGAGCAAATTATGAGCAAAGTGAAATGTTAAGCAGTATAATTCAGGAATCAGTTTGCATGGAGTTTAGAAACATCCAGGATTTACTAGTTAAAGTGTTGAAAAGCTCTGAAGAGTATTTCTGTTTTAATGGAAACTAATCCTTTTACATGTAAAAAATGTTCATAAGCCTCTATTTGATTAACAGCATTGCTATTTCTTTGTCCAGTAGAATCAACCGTATCTGAAGAGAGAGCTGAGGAAATTAAACAATGGCTGAGAAACAACACACAGCCCATCAGCCAGGTGGAACAGTACATCTGAAAAATATGTTTGAGGTCCTCCATGAGTTTCCTCGGCTAACTACCTCAGGCATGGTATGTTAACATAATGTCTTTGTCATATGGTAACATGAGTTATATTAAGTCTTTTTTGAGAAGTTTTTTTTTGTTATTTTTGCTTTTAGATTGCACAGGACTTTCACATTTTACATCAAGATGAAGCCCCAAAACTGTTTGAAAAATGGCTGGTATACTGACAGGATCTTGCTTTTTGTGAGCGAGAAGCAAAGCTTTCATGTACAGCTGAAGAAATGACGGAAGGTTAAAATGTTTCTACAATATTTTGATATTATGGGCCAGATTTACTAATAGCTTGCACCATAGTACTGTCAGGATTACTATAGAAATGCAGTGATGAAAAAAATATTTTTTTTTTTATTTGCATATTGTCAGTGGATCAACAGCACAACTTTACACTTCAGTCTACACTTTTATGGGATTTTGGACTCACGCTAATTTGACCTGTTTAGTAAATCTGGCCTTATATTCTCAATGACAACTCGCTACTGTTTTTACTAGTGTTGATGAATGTAATATTATTTTCCTACAGATGCAAAGGGAAATCTTGCACTAAAGCTATTACCTGTTTTGCTTCTACCTCCACCCTACAAATTTGGCAGAAAAACAGTCCGACCCAGCATTGATGAAAGCAAAAAAGCTTTCATTGACATTCAGCCTGTAAGTACGACTTTACAGAAATTTACTTCAATCATTTAATGACTTCACCAGGTTGAATACACTACCATTCAAAAGTTTGGGATCGGTATGATTTTTTAAATGTTTTTAAATTAAGTCTCTTCTGCTTACAAAGGCATTTATTTGATCCAAATACAGCAAAAATAGTAATGTTGTGAAATATTGTTACAATAAATTAATATTTGCTATTTGAATATATTAAGAAAAATTTTTTTTGTGATCAAAGCTGAATGTCCAACATTGTTATTCCAGTCTTATATATAGTAACATGTTGACAAGATATGCTCCATAAGAACTTTGTAATTTAATTTATAATGTATCTTGGATAAATAAGTCTGAGCTCACAATTTTTTTTTCTGTAGATAATTTTCATTACTAAAACATCTTACTGGCAAATTTCTAATGTCCTAGCTATAATTAATTTTACTAGACAGATAAAAAAAAGTCTTTTTTTTCAGTTTCACACTCTAGCAAGTTAAGGTCTTTTGCTTTTGTAGGGCAGAATATTAAATGTAGAAATTAAAGTAAAATTAAAGTATTTCAAGTGTTACCAAAACTCTTTTGACTTGCTTAGCATCCCTGTCAGTGGCTCTGTCAAAGTGGGCCAGATCAAGCTGTAATAATTTTCAGGTATTTTGCCTCATCCAAAGCTCTGCCTATACAAGACCTATTGTTTCTAAAGACTGCTTGATTGAATAAACAGTTTCGAATGAATCCCCAACCCACCACCCATACCCACACCCCTGACACTCCCATTCTGTTTCACCTTTATTCATTTGCATTATCTGTCCTTTAGGTTGGAACAAATATGGTGGAGTACCTCCAGCAGGCTGAAGCATCAAGACCTTACCCATATGTCCTGTAACTTGAAAATGGACACATTGCGTCGCGGGCATTTGTCATCCTCGCAGGAGAAGCTTTGGAACAAAGAACTATTGTTTAAGGGGAAGTCATGGTCTAATGGTTAGAGAGTTGGACTCACAATTTAAGGGTTGTGTGTTCGAGTCTCGGGCCGACAGGAATTGTAGGTGAGAGGAATGAATGTATAGTGCTCTCTTCCACCCTCAATCCCACGACTTAGGTGTCCTTGAGCAAGGCATCGAACCCCCAACTGCTCCCCGGGCGCCGCAGCATAAATGGCTGCCCACTGCTCCGGGTGTGTGTTCACAGTGTGTGTGTGTGTTCACTGCTCTGTGTGTGTGCACTTCGGATGGGTTAAATGCAGAGCGTGAATTCTGAGTATGGGTCACCATACTTGGCTGAATGTCACATCACTTTCACTTCACTTCATTGGGACAGTAAATGTATGTTTCAAATCGTTTTATGTTTTTGATGTAAACTAACCGAAACATTGTTTCTATATTAGGGAGTTTATTCATAATATTTTTGAGTTGGAGGGAAGTGAATCCCCAACAGTGAATTTTTTGCACTGGGCACTACATTCTTGCAAGTAGATTATAAGAGGTTCTTTGAACAAACAGTGGTTCAAGAACACGAGGTAGCATTTTAGTTTAAGTTTTATTTGCACATGAGATTTTTGTTCTGTTTTTTTTTGTATAAACAACTGTTTTATTGCTTGAGGAAGAGTATTACTTTATGCGTACTGATTATCAATTACATTTTTATGTAGAAATCTTTTACTGCAATACGTTGTATTTCATAGATTTATTTTTGTGTTCATTTTGTAGACTTAAAACAACAGGTCCATAATGTAGACTTAAAACAAATGTGCTTTGTAACAAACAGTTCTTGAGGTAAAGTATTTTAGTTTTAATTTCATGTGCATATGGATTATTTAAAAATAAGTATTTATTTGTATATTTAAAAAAAACCTTGAGGTTTTTTTGGAGTTCATGAATTTCATGAGCATATGGATTAAAAATAATATGAATTATTTTTTAAATGCATTACTAAACCTTGTGGTTCTTTGGAGTTTATGAATTCAAATGTTTTTTTCTAAACATTTACAGTTTAGAAAAGTTACAGAGGCAAACCATAAAAATGAAAGAAATTGTTTTAAATACTGTTTATAAATGGAATTTTATTTTTTTAGTTTTGTATGATCTCTTGAATTTTTGGTTGAGGTAAAGTGTAATTACAAAGTGTAATATGCTGAAAGAAAAATAAAGAATACAATGTTGTCCTGTTTGTTTATTATGTGGTATATTTAATGTTAAAAGGAATAAAAATTCCTTTGAAAATATAACCCATTTATGAAATCAAATTAACCCATTATTTTTGTAAAAATAACCAATTTTTGGGTAGAAAAAACAACCCATTTGCTGGGTTAAAATTAATAACCCAACTTCTTGGGTTAGTTTAACCCCATATGGGTTCTGTCCTATATTTACCCAGCAGTTGTGTTAAAAACAACCCAATTTGGGTTGTTTTTAACCCAGTGTTTTTTAGAGTGTATATAGTCTACATTGATTTCAGGCTGTGCTTTTGTACCTTGCGATATTTTAAAACTGAGACATTTATCATTTAACGTCAAAAACGTTATACTGTGAAACAACTATTTTCATTTTTTTTTATGATTTAATTGCTGTAGTAACTCTGTTCTGAACAACAAATCCTTGTTTTTTCATCAAATGTAGGCTATTCTAACTATTCGGCTGAATAAAAAATATTGGAACTTTATACTTCATTACCTCAGGTTAGCATCAGTTAGCTAGCCAGAGTTAGCATCAGCTAATAACATTTCTCAAATAGGCTGATATAATTTTGTAATTCATAATTATATTCTTCTTAACTTTAGGCTAAAACTGCCTACATACTCTGATTTAGCTGTGAATGTATAAAACAAATTTCTGTCAAAAACACCTTTGTTAAAAATCGAATAGCTAACATGAAAACTCAGGACATTTTTCATACTTGGTTTAGAATTTGTCATTGTTACTTAAACTATGAGAAATATTCTGGACACATTTAACTTTTGTTTCAGAGAAGAAGAAGAAAAATACAGCCCCTTGAAAGGGGTTGTTTTCCTCCACTCTACCCTAAAACATAAAAAAGCTCCATTACTCCAAGGTGTGTTCCGCAGACAGATCGGTGTTTGACAAAGTATCGCAAGAGTTGTAGACAGCAGACGGCTCCATGTGTTTTCGATTTTCTCTCGCGATACTTTGATGTTAAACACCAATCGGTCTGCGCAGCGCCAGTTCATGTCGAACACATCCAGTCTTCAGTATCACATGATCCTTCAGAAATCATTCGAATTAAATGATTTGCTGCTCAAGAAACATTTATTGTTGTTATTATTACGATACCTGTTTAATGAAAGTGGAAACCGTGATACAAAGACTGTTTTCAGAATTCACAGATGAACAAATTTTGGAATTCAGCACTTTTGAATGATATTTGAATGTGAAAGCATTAAAAATGTTTTTGTTGTTGTTGTTGTTATTACAATTTCACACAATATCATACGTTCACGTCATCACAGATTATACCAATATTCAGTAGGATCAAGGCCATGGCCCATCTTGATTCCAGGACATGTGAGAGCATGTGCAATGATTTTTTTTTTTTTTTTTTTTATAAAAACACATGAAAATGCAAGAACAGTGGCATTTTTGTTTTAATCCATTTTTTATATATATATACCAAACTTTTCTTGATGAAAAATGTGTAATTTGCATAGTAATGTGTTTTTGGGGCAACATAGAATGAACAAATAAGTGCAATATTGGGAGTAATAATTAGGAAGATTTTCATAATATCTAATATTTAATAGGAACATTGATATTTTTTTTCCCTCTCTCTATTCATTTGTTGTGTCTCCCAAAATGTGTAATAAACATGCTTTAAGTCCCGGTGTCCATACTGTGGATGAAATCAATGTTCTGTTTCATAACAGGTCATGTTTTGATTTGAAACCAACATTTTCCTGAGATGTTGATTTATAACACAATTTGGAAATTAGTCTTTATTTAAATAATTACAAAATATATTTCCATGAGGGTGTTACACTTTCACTAAATTAATGTCAGCCATTTTTAAAGGCCAAGGAGAGGGAGTGGTCACGGTGAAACATCCAATCATTTGATATATCCTAGAAAGCCCTGAATGTGTTCTGTACAGGACATCCAGACTTAAAACTGTGACATGTAACATCAGAGAGAAATCGATAAAAAGATGGTCCCTACAGAGGACAAAACTGGCAGTCAGGAGGATATACATAAATAAATACATACATAAATTCTCCCAACATTTAGACTGATTTCATGGAGTTTGTTGATGGTGCATAAATCCCTGTTTGCCATTTGTTATTAATTAGGAATATATTACAGGTTTCAGATCCATCAGAAGTATTACTTACCACAGAAATCCTGGCTTGTGTTGATTAATACCCTAACACACCAATCATAGTAGACTCTGGTGTACATAAAACAGTATATTTTATACTTTATTATGGCCATGTATTTTATATTCATACAGTTGTGTTGTAAATTTTGTGATGTACCTTTACCCCATCTGTGGATAAAACTTAACACAGAACCAGTTGCTCTCTTTATTCAGTAAAATGCAACTACTCTCATGAGTGAGTAACTAACTTCTATCTTCAACATGAAAATATACAAATTGCTGTATGGTCTATTTAAGCCATTTGTTATAAAAATGTAAAACATTTACCTGTTATTATAAATTTGTAGAATAGAATTAAAACATTGTGAAATTACTGCAAGGTTGCTGATTTCACAGCTTGACACACACATCAGAGTCAAAATGATTATCGTCTGAATAACAGTGCATCACCTGGTAAAAGATTTATTTATTGTTTCATATTCAACTACCTCAGGCAAATCAGTACATCAATCTTGAAACAACACAATCTACAGTTTAAATAAACATGGCAGAGGACAGAAACATTCCTGTAGTATGGACAAGTTTTATTAGTTTTTCCCCACAACATCTATATTGCTCTCTCTTGCCGTTACAGTTATATTTACATATAATTATTTGATGCATATTGTATGTACTGAAAATAATGTTTTACCCAAATTTCAAAAATCACCACCAAGCTGAATATCTAGAGTGCTCAACTGCAATAAATATTGCTTGCAGTTAGATATTCAGGGCCCTAGACAGGAATAAAGACTATTAAGTTGTTTCAGTTTTTTATTTGACCAATAAATGACAATTCAAACAAAGGTTTTTGACATATTCCTAAAATATTTGTTTTGTCTCTTTATTATGACAGGTGGCTCAATAAATTTTTTAAGCACTGTGTATGTGTTATATATGTGTTTGTGTGTGTTTTTGATAATAGAAAAAAAGACCCTTTTTAAATGTTCTTTCTTCTTGGACAACCAATCACAATCTTTAAAAGAATGGGTCGACCTTGCAACAGGGTTATCCCAAGCCTTGTTGCTAAGATGAAAGTTTTTATCTTTTCCTGGCTTAGAGTTGTTCTCAGATTGGTCCTGAATCATTCTTATGCTAAGATTTCTAGTTTTAAGCCGAATAAGCCCAGATTTCAATTAAAATTTTAACTGAAAACTAGATTTGTGAATTTTTTCACAGCTAATCTCTTGTCCATGAACCCCTCAGTAAGTCTGGTAAGTCAAGAGTGTGAAAAATAGGCGCTCTTCATGTTTAATGACTATTTCCCATAAATACGGAGTCTGGAACCATATAAAATCACTTTTTTAGATAAAAATTGATGTGTGAAAACTTTCACAATCGCATATCACGTTTCAGCATTTTTAACTGCTCTGTCCTCTTTTGCTCATGTGATAATATAAAGGTGGCTGTGCCAATGAATCCAACGGTCCAAGGTGTTCCTTAATCAGCACATAAGAATAAAATTTGTCATGCAGTCGTGTCATAATGGGGTCTAATGGACTATTGTCATTTGTGAAATATTTCACGGTACAGTTTTAGTTACCCTTAACATCACTATTCTGATTTGTGAAACGTTTCACAGTTTGGTTAATTAACCTTTTACTAACTCCTTAACTACACTATTCTGGTTTGTGCAAACTTCCACAGCAGTTTTAGTCAGTTAACCCTTCTCTGAGTGATTAACTTCCCTTTTCTGATTTGTGAAAGGCTTCACACTACAGTTGTGGTCAGTTAATCCTTCCATGAGTCCTGAAAAATCACTATTAATGATTTATCAAAGGATTTACAGTACAGTTAACTAACCCTAACCTGACTTCTTACTTTTACAATTCTGATTTGTGAAGCCTTTCTCAGTGCAGTTTTGTAAGATTAGTCATTCCCTGAGTGCTGAACTACACTATTGCAAGTTCTGAAAACTTTCATAGTATATTTTTAAAGTGAAAGTGAATAAAACAGTGCTTTGAAAGTTTTCACAAATGAGAAAAGTGATGTTAGGGACTCAAGGAAGGATTAACGGACCAAAACTGCATTGTGTATAGTTTCATAAATCAGTATGGTGAAGTTAAGCCCCTTTCACACTGCACGTTTGACCCGGAAAATTGCCAGAACATTGCTGGATCGCCTTCCGTGTACACAAACATGTCCCAGATTGATCCTGCGTTGGGGACCCGGGTTCAGTACAAGAACGAGCACTGTGTGAACAAAACACTCGGGGAAGGGTTAACTAGGGCCCTATGAAATCAGTTTTATTTTTTCCCAAATTCCGTTTTAATTTTTCATGTTTAGGGCCCTATGAAATGTTTTATTGTTACCTAATTCTGTGTTTTAGCAGGTCTTATTATTTAAATGCATAAAAACTTAATTTATTCATTTTTTTCTTAAAATTGCATTTTTTCTCCTCAGAAATTCTGTTGTATTTACATCTTTCTGGTTATCAAATGAATGAATAAAACATTTAATTCATTTTTTAATTATTGAAAATTAAGCAAACTTTATTTTTTGGTAAACAAAGGGGATTTACTCTTAAAAATAAACATAGGAAGAAATGTTGTTTGATTATTCCTTAAAAAAATACTTTTCAGATACTTGTCTTTAAATGACACCGTGAATACCTTTACAGTTCTGTGTATGTGATGACGCTAGTTTTACTCAACTCAAACAGTCAGATGCTCATGAAGTGACTCTCAGAGCAGTTCTGGAGATGTTGTTTATGTGTTTACTTCCTCGTTTATTGAGAGGAAAGACGCTGAATTCACCGGAGCGTCACGTGCACTTCCGTATGTGTAATAAACTAAACCACGCTTCTGCTCCATTCATTAACACAGACACGCATAACATGCAGGATTCATATTTAAATAGACTTTTCCGGACTTAATATTTGCAGATATTAGTCCATAGCACGATTTGATGTAAGTGCAAGTACCTACTTTTGATTAATTCATTCAAAATTGGACAAATTCTGTGACATTCCGTGTTAAACTGTAAATTCAGTTTTTATGACTGGATTCTGTGATTCCATCTGCCTTTTCTGCATCGCAGAAATCATAGGGCCCTAGTTAACTGGCCAAAGAATGTACTGTGAACCTGTTATTGGTCATCTGTTCATTGAGTCCATTCTGTCCTCCTGTGTATATTATTATCTCTGTGTATGTGCATGTTTGTGTTACAGGTTCCTTGTGATCATTTCCTGGAGGCTGCAATTGGTTTTCCTCATCTGACCATGATATAAGGACTGCCCCAAACACTCAATCTCTGTCATTATTGTGCCATCATGTGTGACTGTGTAGCTCATTGCCACTGCACTATCATCATCATCATCCGTTTAGTCTTACTGTCTTACCAGAGAGATTGTGAGCGATTATTTAAGATTGTGGGTGTAATTGTGATTCCGATCTGCTATACTTGTTAACTTGACCCACACCTGATTAACTATGATTTGGGTTCCGTTTTTGAACTGATTGCTAAGGACTTATGTATATTTTTTTTGAAAATATTCTTGTATATAGCTTTGCCAAATTAAGGGATCTAGGGGTTTTGATGCCATTTTATTTTGCATGTATTTTTACACTGTTTTTGTTTTAGGGAGTTAGGCAAGTCTGGACTGTACAAAAGTTGTGTAAAAAAAGATGGTGGTTTGGTTTGTAACTTTGGCCTGGTCTGCCCCAACACTAAACCCTTGTTGAAAATAAAAATGAACTCCGTTATAGTGAGACTTTCTTTCTTTTCCTGTTATGGCAGGTCCCTAGATTTTAAAGTTCAAATTACAACTATAAAAACCTTTTTCGTAACAGAAACCTTTCATAAATAAAAATAACGATCTGAACTCAGGAAAGGATTAACTGACCAAAACTGCATTTTGAAAGTTTCACAAATCAGGCTTCATCTAAAAATGATTTATATTACCAGTAATTTTTTAGGCAAGTACACTGTAGGTACACCGTAAGTAAAAAAAAAAAATTAGGGTAATGATTCACATCTATATTTTTTAACTCGAGGCAATGATTTTTTTTCTCCATTGTATCAAATTAAAAAATATAGAATTACTCTAATTTTTGTTTTAATTGGATGAATGAAACACTTTTTTCAGTGTAAGTGCAACCAAAAATTCAAGATGGCACTGGTTTCAGCCTTCTAAGAGTCCAATGTTTCCAACTATATGCATTATAAAGTTAAGATTGAAAAGAGGAGAAAAACTAAACAAAACACTGATGTCGGACCAGACAACTGCGTCACATGATATTTAAAAATCATGATGAATTACATGCGATTTTATCTAGATGTGTAAGGCAGCACACTGCTGATTTATACCCATTGGAAAACTTAATAGCTTTGAAACCTCAAGCTATCTTTACTGCGTTGCTAGATTGGTGAATGTGTATATGGTTACCCATAAATGGGACGCTACATTTTATTCAAAACATATTCGATATCTCTAAATATCGTTTGGCTTTAATAAGATTCAGAATCAGTAAACAAGAATTTAATCATGAATGAAGCGTCCTGTGTGATTTCTGTTCTTTCCAACAATAAAGCACTTGAACAACTGATAATTAAACAACTTTAAAACCCGAAGTAGGACATTTCCGGTGTTACGGTTTAACTGGTTACCGTCAGTGTTAATTTTGACAGCGAATTCGGATTTAGTCTTAGTCTTAGTCTTTTGAATAACACACCATTTAGTTTTAGTCACATTTTAGTCATCTGAAATGTTTTAGTCTTAGTCTAGTTTTAGTCGACTAAATATCATAAGAGTTTTAGTCTTAGTCTAGTCTTAAGTCTTTTAGTCTTAGTCTAGTTTTTTTTTTTAGTAGAACAAAGTCAACTTAGTTGACTTGACTAAATGTTTCCATCAGTCTGTTATGGAATGGTATTTATAAAATAAACATAAGGCCTGCTCTCAATGAAAAATATACATGCTCTCTGAAAAAGATATGCATTCGTCCTGAATGATATGCAATGCATATGACATTCTTTCAAGATGAAGTACAGTATTATTGAAATAGACAACCACATATATTATATTAGTATTGTTTGTTCATTCAATTTCTTTATTTGTGCTATTTACACAAAGTTTACATTTTTTTTAAGTTTGTTTTTGTTCATTTAAAATAGCACTGCATAGTCTTCACTGTAAAATAAAATACACAATCAAACCAAAATGTATTCAGACACCTTCAACGTTTCTTACAATATCACAGTTTATTTGCCTGTAGTTTAGAAATTGGTAATAAAATATGACAATAACTCAGGATTAAACTGTGTCAGAACAACAAATTCATCTTGATAATGTCGGATGCAATGCTTAATTTGTTTCAGTCTGTGGTGTGAAAAGGTTGCATTAGCAATTAAAGAAAGAAACACTTAAGCAAAACATGGTCAGGTCCCTATTATTTTTATTTTTTAGTCACTAGTAAAACAATATAATCTATTCTATCTGATTTTTGGATTGACTTTGGATAAATTCTTGTTAAAACTACAAAGTAATTAAATCAAGAGCAGTGAGTGATTTACTTTCATTTTCATACATTAAAGACACTGACAGCAGAGCTAGTAAATTAGGCGCGGTCACTTTAAGAGACAAATGCATCCATTATAAAGATACGCATCCGATTTCTTTCCAACTCTTTACTTTCACTGAAGACATAACTACAGACTTTTTCGAACACACTTTCCAAGACGGGTATTTCGACATATTTTGTATGTATTTGTTGTCGGTACAAAAGCAAGAAGACTTTGAGACGCGTCTCTGCTTGCTCCCTGAACACCAGAACACCGCGCTGCTGAATTGAGCTTTTTCACTTTTCGCTCTTTTTCTTATGTTTATTTAAAATGCGATTTGTATTTGTTCGTTCAGGTGCAGGAGGAGGCAAATGTCCTGAAGGAGAACTCGGTTCAGTGTTGCGCGTAACCATCTGCTCAGTTCAGCGTTCCTGCATCGCGGGGCTGAAGCCAACTTGATGCGTTGAATGCTCGGAGCACGTTATAAAACGTATTCTTAAAATACACATTTCTGTTTTAATAAATGCTCATATTAAAACATAGCATTACACATAAGTAGGTACAAAAATAATCAGTGATACATTTACGACCCCATAAAAATTTGGGTCCAAATGGCATTTCAAAAGGTCGCAGTGTAGTTCCCTGTGTAAACAACTTAACTGTTATGAAAACGTCCTCGAAACTGTGCGAATTTCTGCAAACTCATCTTTGTTCTCTTTTCTGTGTAACTGCTGCTGCGTTTGTTTAGCTGTTGCGCTTGCATTTGCCGCGACTTTTTAAAATGACTCGGCTGCTTCCATGGCTGCTTCTGCATAGATCAACCTACCCTAAAAGATTCGCTCTGATTGGATCTCTTCTCCATTCGTCCCTCCCATATATTTTCGTCTAATTTTTATTCGTTGACTAAAGTGTCAGTTATATTTCGTCACGTTTTTCGTCATCATATCTGACTTTTTATTTAGTTTTTATTTAGTTTTCGTCCGTGAAAAAGGTTAGTTGACGAATATTTTTCGTCATAGTCTTCGTCAACGAAATTAACACTGGACCGCATGCATAATTTTGCCACAAAGAACCGACTAAAGAAATGATTATGAATTTGTCAAAAATAGCATGGAGACATTTAATTGTTTATTAATAAAATGGTGTCGCTGCAAAGACGATGCTGACTCGCCATGAACGCCAGAGAGAAATGCACATTTCATATGGATTAGGCCTACATATTCAGAGAGTAGCCCATTTCTTTTCGTTTTTAATATTTTCGTTTAAAAGTAGACATTTTTAAGCTTTCTATAATAGATAGCCTATATTTCTCAAAACTGTCTGTGAGGCACAAGCTGAGTTTCTGCGCCCTCCAGTTCACGTGCAATACAAGTGATGTTCCGGCACCTTATTACATTGTCTGCTAATATATTTGCTTGCTTATTAAATACAGTCAATGGGTTGATAAAATAGTGATCAAAATTAAGTTTCAATTTATTCAAAACGAAAATCTTTTAAACAGAGTCTTTCTACAAAACAAAACTCAATAAAGTGGTCAAAATCATGTCTTACCCACTCCATGTCTCATAGGCTATTGCGCATGATGTATCATATCTTTCTCATGCTGCATGCTCACTTTCATAATAAACATTGATTAAATAAATAAAAAAATACATTAGCCTATAATATTTAAACAAATATGAAACCAAATATGTTTTCTTTAATGGCTACAACACATAGCCTAAACAGTACAGAGATTTTTTTTTTTATTAAACATCAAAGTACAAGTAGCCTACATCAAGTACAATTTTTGTGTATAAAACAGTAACAAACACGCCAGGGGAGAAGACTAGTAGAGAAATTTCATGTCGTCAGTCACAACATAATGACGTCACATATTTTCCAACCCAGCCCCCCCCCCCCCACCCCCCCCCCCCCCCCCCGAAACAGCTTCCAACCCAGAAACCCAGAAAAAGCGTTAATTTTCCCACTGTGAGTGTTAATTTAACACTTTCAAATTTGCTGTCTGGTAACACCTCTGACCCTTCAAAATAAAAGTAATTTTTTTACATAAATATTACTATTATTTAGTAAAATGCATGTGATACTGCTAGTTCTGTTGAAAAAAATTATAAAACTTTATTTTTTAAAGAAATAAATCACACAATATTTCTTCCATGTTTTAATTTTAATAGCAAATCCCCTTTATTTACCAAAAAATAAAATGTGTTTAAATTTCATTAATTAAAAGACAAATAAAATTTTGGTGAAACTTGTTTGCTGTTTTTCATAATTATATTACTTGTAGACAAACTTTTAAACACAATTGTTAATTACTATAAAGAATGGTATTAGTTTTATTTTTAGTGATAAAAAGTTTTGTTTTTATTTTTTAGCAAATTTTTGTGTTTTGCTTTGGTACCGAAATTGGTACAGAGAATTGTGGATTTTCACTAGTATCCGTACCGAATACTGAAATTTTGGTACCGTGACAACACTACCCAGAAGCTTAGCCTGTTATCCATTTGCAATTGCATTTGGATTGTCTCAATTTATGGGCCCACATGTTGAAAACACAATTGAAAATAAAATTTTTATCCTGAACACTCCTCCATAGGGTGATAATAAAAACTTATCTTAATACGAATAATAAAAATTATCAATAAAATGTAAATAGTTTGTTTCCAAATAAACGTATTTTCAGTTTGGTGTTTGTCACTTATAACAATTAACATTGTGCTGAACAAATAGTTGTATACACAAACCAGCAAATATTTTCTGGCAATGAATCTATCTTTTTTTTTTCTTTTTTTACCCAGCTTAAGCTTTGATTTAATGATATTCAACAAATAATGAAATACAGATATTGCTTTATTCAAAATAATGACATTTTCAATGGTGTTTTTATTTCTTTATATAAAATATTATGTCAAACATAGAGCATTATTTTGATCTGGTTAAATATATTCAAGTAGAATTTTTTATTTTAACCATGCAAATGTCATTTCTTGCAACACGTGCTTTAACATTACAATTTTTGGTGCAGATTTAAGAATGTTTCTTGTAGGAGTTCTTTTTAATTGGTTTGAATTTATTCCTCTGAGCTCGCCTCACCTTTTGTGCTTGAAAAGGGTGGGCTTGGGTTTGTCTTTGTATCAGAGTCTTTGATAATTGTTTTATCCAGACTCTCAATAGCTTCCTCTTTAGAGTATTTTCTCCATTCATCTGGAATCTTGCCGCTCCCCTGAAAGGTTTTTTCATAGTACTTTTCCAGATCTGTTTGGAATCTGCACACAAACCACTTCCAGTACGGCAGCTCCGAGAGATCTGGGGTGATGCTCCATGAAGCATATTTAGGACCTCCTTTTCTGTATTGCTTCCACAGGACTGTTTCATCTGAGCTATTTGGATAAAAAGATCCATTACTGGCTACTGCTGATGTGCAGATGCTGATAGATAGATTTGTTGTTCCTCTGTAACTAAACCCATTCACTCCAGTAACACGATGGAAACTAACACTGTGATCTTCATCATGTTTCTCTATTGTGTTGGTGCAGATGGCTGCACAGAAAGGACACTGAACCCAACAGCACTGACAGAAATGATTGATCAGAATCTCTTCTGGTCTGTCTGTGTGTTTTAGCTTTACTGGAAACGTTTCTGTGCTGAATTTACTGATTATGCCAGACACTACAGTAGGAAGTTCTCTCTTTATCACATCTTCTAGGAATCTGACTTCAACATCATCATGATTCACTCCACTGAGGTCTTTTACAGAGAATACCAGCACATCAGAGAGCTGTTGAGTGAAATGAAGCAACCATGATTCATTATTTCCATCGATCTCTTCAACATGTTTGCTGGATTCATGTGCTGCTTCTGTGATCTTCTGCTCCAGGAGTTTAATGCTGTTTTCCATCTTGGGTCGAACACTATCTTCAAATCGTTCAGTGATGTACTGACTGACTTCATCTCTTATGAAATTCTTGAAGTGATCTTTAGGATTTTTAATGTAGGTCTTGTATTTGTTGAAGTCCTGTTTTTCTGCCAGTGTCCTCAGGATGTGTTTCTCCAGATTTGATCGGTTCCCATTCAGTGATTCACAGTTTGTCTTCATTTCATCTGCTAAATCTCGGGCCGCTTTTTTGAAGATATTCTGCTGAATGGGATCTTTAAGTTTGTTACAAACAAATTCACCAAAAATAGCAGTTGATGATGCTCCTTGACAGTATTTCTTGAAAATGCTGTAGTACTCTTCACTTTTCCTCTCAAAATAGAGAACAGGGTCATTGATTTCCCTGAAGAGTTTGTATTGATCTGTGAATGTCTTTTTTGTTTTATGGCATATGAAAAGTACCAGATCCATGAAGAATTCACTCTTGAACACATATTTCACTTCTGGCCCACATTCATGCTCTTTTATTCTCATCTTAATGTAATTTATGAGTTGTTGAATGCAGCTGATGTTGTAGCCCAACTTTGCAATGTTAAATCTATGAATCATTTTATCTGTTTGGTTTGTGATGTCTGTGACCAAGGCTCTTATCTGAGCTTCATCCTCTTCAGATAAAGCAAAACCAGCCTTCTCTTTAACTACTTTGCACATGTTTTTGAAAGGTCCTGTAAATCCACTGGATTTCTTTATTCGTACATATTCTGAATAACTTGTCGAACTGATCATATCTTTGAACTGACTGCTGTCTTTCATACGGTCTAAAGGGAGACTTTCATAAGTCTGAATGAGGAGCTTCTTCACATCTGTTAATATATCAATATCTTTGATCTTAGGAGCGTCTCTGATGATCGCTTCAGTCTGTTGTTTCCAAAAGGAATCAAACTTTACTTTTATGAGATTTTCATCAGTTGCGTGGTCTTTAAATTCTAAGGCAAGGTCTTTGCTCTTTTCAAAGAGAATGTTTTCGTGTTGATTTCTCTGAGCATCAAACTTTTTCTTCAGGTCACGTTGCTGAAGAACTTCATTTAATTTTCTCTTGGTTTCCCTCACAATGTTTTCTTGAAGCTCTTTGATTTTTATCTCAAATGAAGCTTTCCACTGATTCAGTATATTTGCATCCCTGTCTTTCTCAAAGAAATCAAACATTGTCTTTTTCACTTCTTTACTTTTAGCATTTAGTTCTGTTTGAAGATCAGTTTCCTCAACAGAATGAATTGCTTCATTTTCGATTTTGTTGTGAAACTTGTTTTCAATTTCCAGCATGGCTCTCCGCAGACTCCAGGTCCACTTGCTGTATTCAGTCTCTAGTTTCTTGTATGTTGTGATTTCCAGGGAGTTTCTGAAGCTGAACACAAACTGTTCATTAAGCAAAGCCTCCCAGAGATCTTGAATGCGGTCTCTTAGTTGCATTAGCATTATGCCGTCTGATTTTGAAGCATGTGATAGAACAGTTTGCTTCAGTTCTAGAATGTTCTCGCAGTAGTTTGGGTTTGGTGGAGCCATGGGTGGACTGCCCTCCCAGAGCTGAGCAAAATACTTCACATCTTTCTGGATATCAAACGCAATCACATCCCTGAAACCCTCAGCATCAAAGTCTTCCTCTTTAGCAGCAAGTTTTGTCATTTCATCCAGTTTGTCCTGCAGTCGTCTCCTTCCCTCCTTGTTTTTCTCATCAGCTGTAATATCTGAGACATTCTGATGCACAAACATGCAGCTTGGATTCAGTCTGACTTTATTCATCCTCATGAAGGCCTGGACAACAATCTGAAGAATGTCCTGCATCTCAGATGTGTTTTCTCCAAATATATTGATCAGGGTCATATTTCCAAGACCAATAACAAATGTAGCCATCTCATTGTCACGATGTGTTGTTGACCTTCCAGACAGTTCTGGTGCACGAAGTCCTTCAGTATCAACAACCAGAATGTAGTCAAACTTCAGTTGTTCTTTCATTTCTTCTGACACTTTGATCAGCTGCATGAAAGCTCCTCTGGTGCATCTGCCAGAACTGACCGCAAACTGGAGTCCAAACATGGCATTCAGCATAGTGGATTTCCCAGAGCTCTGAATCCCTAAAACTGACAGCACAAAGAGTTTCTGGTCTCCCAGTTTCTCAACAAGTTGATCTAGAACAGCAGTGACCCAGGAGAGAGGAACATGAGCAGCATCTCCATCCATCAGCTCCATTGGGAAACCTGAGATCATCATCTCTGCTGCAAGACTCGGGAGAGAACAGAAGTCAAACTGCAGATGATCTTCCTTGTTCTTCTTCACTGATGCCCATGATTCATAGATCTGACCAAACTCTCTCAGGATGTGCTCCAAGCCAATACCTGTCCTGGTAATTTGCTCTGATATATTTTCCAGGTTTGTTTGTTCAGTCTGCAGTTGATCTAGATTGTCAGGCATATTTTTCAATGCCAAGACTTCTTGCCATTTCACAGCATGCATCTTATGAAGTTCACAGAGGTTTTCCGAAGTGAAGTCATTCAACAGGTTCATCATCCATCTGAGGAAATACTTTATTTCATCGTCTTTCTGTGATTTCATTGTTTCAATAAATTTCCTCATAAACTCACTCATTCCTTGTTTCTCTTGCTTTTCTCTTATTTCTCTCATGTTCTTTAGTTTGGTACTTTTATCTTCCTCTAGATTTTCTCCTCTAAGGCGACGCAGCTCTTTGTTCATTTTACACCAGTCATGCCACAGTTTGCCCTGACAAGGCAGGATTGTTTCTTTCACTGTTGATGGGTCTTTTCCTCTCAGTAAACACATGATCTGATCTGCTGCTTGTTTTCCTCTCTGACACTCTGGCTCATCCTCATCTACTCTGATTCCTGTGTGTTTGGCCACATCTTCAAGCTTGAAGCTCTTTTTCTGTTTGGTCAAACTCTCTCTGATAGTCTCTCTTATTTGCTTAGATAAATCAGCTTGGTTTTTTGTTAAAAGACCAAATATGAATTTTTCATTCCCCAGTTCAGTTTTATCACAGTTATTGTCAGTCAGCAGACAAATGAGAGGCTGAGGAGATCTGAAGAGTGATCTCACCAAACCCTTGTACTGGTTCTTCTGTCCAAAATCAGGTAAGAAGAGGACATTTACTGAAGCCGTATTGGTCAGAATCTCATATTGTTTCTCATTGGCTGCTGCATCTCCATGAAGATTACAGAAAGCAACACAGTCATCAAATGCATCTGTCTGTTTACCAGAAGGACAGTACCAGGCGATCTCCACCACTCCATCCATCAGTAATCTGCTTCTGCTGCTTCCTGAACAGTTCCTGTGAAAGAACGTGTTGTGTTTCTCATTGATGATACTGTTCATCAGCTGAGACTTAGATGAAGACACAGATCCAAACCTGAAGAAAGACACCATTGGAGTCTCAGCCTTGTAGACCGGCTGGGTTTGACTGATGATCTCATTGTTGCTGTTCTTCATCTTCCAGCTCTTGTTGATTTGTCTAAATGTCCAGAGAGGAAACTCAATCTGTTGTGTGAATGGATCAGGAACAAGCAGAGGCAGTGCATACTGACACTGTGAGAGTTTAGTCACCATCATCTGCTTCAGGAAACCATCAGCACAATGAAACACGGCCATCTGAACATCCATCGGGTGAATATCAGGATCTTCCTCACCTTCTTTCATTGTGTGTTTTATGACAGTGTATCTTGCTCTGTAGTCCATGTTCATCAGCTTTTGTAGAAATGAGTTTACCAGTTCAGTCTCTTTTTGTAGTTTCTGGTCTCTGGTTTCTGATGACCTGGTGATTTCAAGAATGTCGGCTGTTTTCATTTTATCTTCTCGTCTTTTTGCCAGATCCAGTCTGTCATAGAGTTCTTCAAGCTGTTCACTGGTTTTCGGTTTCTGTAAATATATAAAGACATTAATATATAAAAACAAATTTGCTATTATGTTATATTAGCAGAGATAAAAGCCCAATATACACGGATTAGAAAAAAATAAATATTATAAAGAACTATGTTAATCATATAGATAAGAAATAATTCTGCAGGAAGCATTTTAAGAATGTAAACAAAATTCAGTTAATTTATGGCCCCATTATTTGAAAGGATTTAAAATTTAATTATCTGTGGTGTATTTGCAAATCAAGTGTTATATCTGTAGTATTGTCCATATACTGGACAAATTGTGAATGAGGGAAGATCACTTTAGGAATAATCACTTAACTCTTAGTAGTTATAGAATCCAAATCCCATAAATGTCCCGACCCTTGTCATTATTTATTGGTCACTTACCTGTGGAGCAGAGGCTGTTTGGGAGCACCACATTTTCATGTTCTCCATGTCTTTTCTTCTGTCTTCTTCATAGTCTGCTGATTTTAGTCTCATTAGTTCATATTGCTTCTGTTGTTCTAATAACTTCATCTCTTTTATTTCATATTTGATCTGAAGATCTTCTTTTTCTTTTTTGATTTCCTCTCTCTCTTCTTTGAGTCTCTGGTTTCTTTCATTCCACATTTGTTGTTCTGTGTCACTCCTTTTCTCAAATTCTTCTTCTATTCTCTGTTTTTCCTCTCGCATCTGTTTCTCCCATTTCTCTTGTTCATTTTTCATGTCTGTTTTGTATTCTTGTTCTCTTCTCTTCCTCTCTGCATCATCATTCTGTCTTTCTTCCTCCATCATCTCCTTCATCTTTTCTATTTCTGATTCAAGTTTGTCTTGAAGACATTCTTTATCTCTTTTTATTTTATCATTCTCCCTTTTAATTTCCTCTCTCTCTTCTTTAAGTCTCTGATAAGATTCATCCCACATTTGTTGTTCTTTCTCCATCTTTTTATCAAATTCTTCCTCTCTTCTTTGTCTTTCTTGTATTTTTGTCTCCCATTTCTCTTGTTCTCTTTTTATTTCTATTCTGTGTTGTTCTTCACTCTCTCTAAACTGTTTTTCTATTCTCCTCTTCTCTGTGTCATTATTCTGTCTTTCTTCCTCCATCTTCATCTTCAGCTTTTCTTTTTCTGCTTCATGTTTGGCCTGAATATCTTCTTTCTCTCTTTCTATTTTTACCATGTTTTTTTTTGACTTCATCTCTCTCTTCTTTAAGTCTCTGATAACGTTCATCCCACATATTTTGTTCTTTCTCTCTCTTTTTCTCAAATTCTTCTTCCATTCTCTGTCTTTCTTCTTGTATCTTTTTCTGCCATTTCTCTTTTTCGGTTTTGTATTGTTCTTCTCTTTTTCTCCTCTCTTGGTCATGGTTCTGTCTTTCTTCCTCCATCTTCATTCTCATGCTCTCTTTCTCTTCTTTATGTTTAGCCAGGAGTTCTTCTTTCTCTCTCTTCTGTTCCTCCACTTCATCCATTATCATCTTCATTTGTGCTTCTTGTTTCTCTCTTTCCATCTGTCTGAACATCTTACACGTGTAGTAACTTCCTCCATTTGCTGTCACCATGTCACTGATTTTCTCCAGTAGTTCAGACACCTGCACACGGTCTTCAGTCATATTATTGTTGAACACATGGTATCTGTTTCCACAATGTTCAATGATCTTCATCAAAGCAGATCCCGGTTTTCCCAGATACTCTTCAATGGTCTTCTTCTTCAGATCATCTCCTCTGGTGAAGAGCACCATGGTGTACATTAATGAGTTTTCCCCAAAAGTCTCCTGAATGATCTTCACAGTGTTTTCCTCCTCCTGAGTGAAACGGCTCACTGGTATCAGTAACAGAAACACATGTGGTCCTGGCAGAATCATGGAGATGCAGTTGGTGATTTCTCTCTGGATCTCTTCTTGACTGAGTTTAGTATCAAACAGTCCTGGAGTGTCGATCACAGTAATTTGTCTGCCATCAATCTCAGCTGTCTCTCTTTTACACTCTTTAGTAACTGACTCTTGACACATGTCTTCATTAAATACTTCTCTTCCTAAGATAGTGTTTCCAGTTGCACTCTTCCCAACTCCAGTTTTTCCCAGCAGGACAATCCTCACTTCATCTGAAACTTCTCTTAAATCTGAAAAGAGAAAACTGATTGAGTCATGCTGCTAGGGGTCATCCTGATTTTGCCAAGTAAGACATGTTCCTGGACACTGTAACGGATTACAGTATCTATATTACGTTTTTGGGTAACGAAGTAAAGTAACGCATTACCCTAATAATATTGGTAACTACACTACTTTACTAGACTATAGGAACGCGTTACACCAGCCGTGTAAAAAAAAAAAGGACGCATTAGCATGAGAAAAAAGGACGCGATATTGATTTGCGCAAGCACAGTAAACCTGGGTAGGAAAATCTGACGGGGAGCATAAAATGTCAGGACACCGGGTTTCCCGATAACGATTGATCTTAACGCTTAAGAGCGTTTTCTACAAGTAATTTTACGATCATCTGTTATTGTTTCACGTGTGTTTCCCTATAATCACGTAGCAGTGCTTTAAGTGCTGCTTAGAGGAGTCGCTGTCCGTTTTACAAGTGCTGAAATATCAATGACTCGTAATTGTAGTATACACTCGTTTATTGATGTTAACCTAATGCTGCGTTCCAGAAAGAGTGTATAATAGTGTATAATATTATACTTTACATAATAATATATAATGTACTTTTTATACAGTAGAGAGAGAGAGAGAGAGAGAGAGACGTTATTTCCGGGTCTACATACATAGCTGGTGTTCATGCACTTCAGCAAGTCATTGACATATTTACATGCATAAAAACAACTTAATTTATTCAATTATTTCTTAAAATAGCCTTATGAAATGTTTTTCCCCCTCCAGAACTGCACTGAGAGTCATGCTGCGTTCACTTCATGAGCATTTGACCGTTTGATTTGAGTAAAACTAGCTTTTTAATTTAAGACAAGTATTTGATTAATACAATTAAATGTAACCATTAAAAAGGAGTTGAGAAACAAAATAAACAGAAAAGAATGGAATCCAGAAAAATTAAAATGGAAAAATGGAATTTAAAAAAAAATAAAACGGAATTTGGGAAAAAATAAAACGGATTTCATAGGTCCCAAAACAAGTAAAGTAATAAGTAGTGAAGTTACTTTTCAAATGCAGTAACTAGTAAAGTAATATCATTACAATTTACAGAAGTAACTAGTAACTAGTAACTAATTATTTTTTTTGAGTAACTACCCCAACACTGTTCCTGGATCAACATATCTGTTCAAAAATATATACTTAACCCAGTCCCTACCCCTAAACCTAACCCTACCAATAATGTATTCCTAAAATCAGTGTGAAATGATAGCTGATTAACAAAAGTGTAGAAGCACCTGACCTTGATTGTAAATAAAACAGATATTTCCTGAAAAGTTATCCCACAATTCTGATTGGTTGATAAAAATGTTGTTCTAGGATCAACAAGGATGTTGATTGAACATGTTGTTCTTGGTGAAATCATGTTCACCCGCTTCTAGGAACAGTCATTTAAAGTCATGAACTACATATAATCTGGAGAAATCAGTCCGAATTATTATTAATACAAAGTAAACTGAAAATACATAAATTGCTCATTTGAACAAAGTGAATTTCACTTCCCTTAGGTGTGTAAAATATACAATGTATAAATGAACTAATGCTTCTCTACACTAACATTTAATATGGTCAGCTAAAACTGATTTTAAACTATTTGGTTTCTGTTGTGATCTGATTACAAAATATTTTTCAATGCATCTAGCTCAGCAGCTGTGAGGGTTATAAATATTTGGTGAGCACCATTACATAGATGCACCATTGCAATGTTCTAATTTCATTACCAATGATTCCGCATTGGATTATTGCAGAAAAGATGAGTATGCCACAACCTTTTGGAGATTAGAGATCTGTACAGTGGTCTGACTGAGACTGTGTGCTTCCTCTCCCCCTGTTCCAGTGGTATATTACCCCATGAATACTACTTGGTTATTTAAATAGTATTAGATTTTATTACCTTGTTGCTGGATTTGTTTCTCTAATGAGATTAATTTCTTCCTATGTTCTTCAAATTTCTCCATCTGTGCATCTAAAAATGTTTCTGTGGAGAAATGACTTCTACTATTTTCTTGCAACATCTGCTCCAGTTTGGTCACCAACATGGACAGCTGTGGGTTTGGACCAAATTGAAGAAATTGATGTCTTCCCCCAAAGTGTTCAATGACAGACTTCATTTCTTCATTCAGTTCTTGTGTCTTGTGCTCTGACTTCTGGAGTATGAGGACCATGATGTGATTGTTGATCTTTGAGCTAAATATTTTCTGGATCTCCTCTGTTTCTCTTTTGTCTCCATCAGTAAGCGCACCATCAGAAACAATGAAGAGGAACACATGAACTCCAGGATCACAGAGAGACACACATCGTAGAGTCTGACGCATCACTTCCTTCTCTGAGAGCTGAGAAAGAGCTGGAAGCTCCACCAGAGTGATCAGACGTCCGTGAACTTCCCCCTCCAGCTTCACACACTCTCTGAGCTCTGATCTGATGTCTCTCTGGTTCAGGATGAGGTTTGATATGAAGCATTTTGATGCTCTGTCACTCCCACACAGAACCACATTCAGCTTTGGCAAAACAGTGACACCCTCTGCAACTGAAAAATATTTATTTGATGGGTCAGTTACCTCAGTTACATATAATTTACATGGGTTTTCACTTATGACACTAAGGTAAGTTAATGTCAATGAGAAGATCATTACCAAACATTATTGTGTAACACATCATGTAAATTGGAGTATGAATAAAGTAAAACAAAAATCAATAGCTGCATTTCCACCATTAGGCATTCCACTTATGTTTTCACTAAAGCTCGGTTCAGCACAGTTCGTAACTGTTCTAAGCCAAGAATGGCTGTCGCATTTTTATCATCAGCCCCACAGAGGAAGAAGAAAAATATCTGTGCCGCCTGGGCCGAATCAGCAAGAAATGGTTAAGCAAAAGAACAGTTCAGCCCGATGGTGGAAAAGTGGTGAAAATTATATCAAATGATATCAAAGCAGTATTTAATGTTTTTTTTTCTTTTTTAAACTTACAATGTTACATTTTATACCTCCTTAATATGTTGCTTTAAGTATATTTATTACTTCAAGTGTAATTATTTTGATTAAAAAAAAACTTACCGCCTCCTTATTGCATTTTTCAAAGCAATAAAATGCTTATACCACTTCTGAACCAAATATGCCATTTGTAGATTGGCTAGATTTACAAAGGTAATTATTGCAGAAATGGTCACATCACAGTCTAAAAAAAGCGTCTTTTTTTTTTCTTTTTTTTTTTTTTTTGCAACAAAATAAGTGAGTGATGTCTGTGTGTATAGGTTAAACTCATAATAAATTTTTTTTTTAGAACAAAACTCACAGAATATTTTCCTCCTTTTCCCATCATCTTTGTGATCTCCCTCTTCTTCTGCTGTGACTGAACCTCTAGATCTGCTCTGCTCTTTGTCCTCTGATGTTCCTTCTCCTGTTTCCTCATAACGGTCACAAGTAAGAAATTTAACCTCTTCTTCTTTGAGCATCTTCTCCACTCTTTCTAGAATTTCAGAATGCCATTCTGGTTTTTGTTCATCAAACTGTAGATGTCCACCTCCACATTCCTTTATTAACTGATGAATACAGTTATTGTTTATCTCTCCATCATTAGTCAACACTATAGTGTGTTTAAAAGCCTCTTCACTGAATTCATTCAGCACATATTTCACTCTGTTTCCATCCATGTCACTGAAGTCGTTCTGCTGCAGAACAAGTATGATCACATGAGGTCCAGGAGCAGACAGATTCACACACTCTTTCACTCCATGTGTGACCTGAGAGCTGGACAGATCTGGGTGCAGCAGGCCAGGAGCGTTGATGACCGTGACATCTGTGTCCTTCAGGTTTCCTCTGTGTTTCTTAATGTGCAGTTTTGCATCTGCAGGTGGTTCTTCACTCTGAAACGCAGCTCTTCCAATAATGAAATTTCCCACTCTGCTGTTTTCTGTTACATTCTTCCCCAGCAGAACAATCCTCAAATCACTCACTGGAACACACAACAGAAATAATAGAAATACTCAATAACCAAAGCATAACAAATATGACAGATTTTAAACTGCATACTTCAGTTCCCGGACTAGCTGAGTATAGGTGGCACTGAGATGAGTAAAAATGTTAATGCATTCCTTTCTCTAGGTATTATATAGACCTCCCTGATACATACAATCCAAAAAAAAAAGATGATTTATTAAAGGTGCATTATGCCAAATTTTCAAATAAACATCTAAATCATAGCTCCAAAATTGTTTTTTTTTTTATTCATGTCAGTCACTATTTATATATTTAATACAAGTGAGTGGGGGTGTCTACAGATACACTGCCCTTTGTAGTTACATTTTTATAATATAATTGTTTATTAGGAAGTTAGCTGTTCTGATTTCAAATTACAGACAGTCATCTAACTATTCATTTTAATATACATAAACTGTTATTTATGGAGTATTTAACAAATATTTATAAAATAATCACTAATCTTCCCACAGGTAGTCTCTTGAGTCTGATATAATTTCAGGGGCAGAGGGCTCTGCTTCTGGGGTTCCAGGTATAGCATAGTGCACCTTTAACCACGGAATATTATAAACATACATGTTATTGGTGACTTACTATAAGGTCGGTCAAAAGGTGGACTTCGCTGCCCTCTTCTAACTGCAAATAAAATAACATACACAAATTCAAATGTCACAATATTTTTACCAAATTACTATCTTTATTCAATTTATTGTTTTTTTTTTTTCATAAAACACAGAAGATGATTTCATGCTAGACAATAATATGGAAAATGAATGGCACAGGGTTAATAAGTAAATGACAGATTTAATTTTTTCAATACTTTTTTTTTTATATCTATACTATATATATTTACCACCAGTCATTTTATTCTTGTCAGGAGGATCTTTGAATTGTCTTTGCAATCTTCTGCTCCCTGCAGATAAAACAAAGTGTTAAAGAATGTTTATAACTTCATATGCCAAAGAATTTTTCTATTTTACTTGTTTTTGTGAAAGTTTTATTATATGTTTATATATTTATGCATGTTTCAATTATATATATATATATATATATATATATATATATATATATATATATATATATATATATATATATATATATTATTGGGGGGGGGGGCAATCGGGGGGCTTGTTCGTCTTCAGAACACAATTTAAGATATTTTGTGTGAAAACCAGGAGGCTTGTGACTCTCCTGTTGACTTCCAAGTAATATACACTGTCAAGGCACAGAGAAGTATGAAAAGCATCATCAAAATAATTGTCTTCTCTGTGTCAGCGTAGCACCACTCTGTGTCAGCCATGCCAAGAAAACAGCATATTCGTGTGGTGTGGCTGAGAAAAAAAAAGCACTGTGAAAGCCAATTTGTGATCCACAGTGAAAAGTTGATGTACAGTCATGTAGACATGGGGGTGTGTTAGAACAAGCCGTTTCAGGGGGTTGGACGAGTCTCAACTTTTATAAAGATTATCTCTTTGGATTTGAGACTTTAGGTTTCAAGACTTTACAGATCTTCCACATTCACCAAGAGCTTGTAACACCCCAAAGAGAAAGGAAAAATTTAAATTGCATCATATGACCCCTTTAATGTCAACCTTCACAGAGGCGAAGGGCATAGGAACTTTATCATCACAAAGTGATATATTGGGGAATCATTTTGTCATAATTGTGTATGCTATCTGGGTCAAGATAGCACTGGGTCCACTGGTCTTCCGATCATCAGGAGAAACAAAACTTATTCAAATTCTGAATGGATCATAGCCAAGAAAGTGCACAAATAGCACTCCCTTTATAATCACTAAAAAACTGCAACTCACTTCAGTTCATCACGATCTCACAAAGTTTTGAGTGGCTAAATTGCTCAATGCTGTAAAAACACGCTGTAAAGAGAAACCTTTACAAGCTCTCCAAAGTGCAAATGCAAATAGGCCAAATGTTCGCCAAATATGTATTACCAGGATCCTATTTTTACAGCTTCATCTGAGTGAGGGTGCTATTGCTTTCTTTTGAGAATGCTTAGCACATGTAGAACCTGGCCTGGATACAAACAGGGGGCCTAATTAAATGTAAGCAGTTATATTTTATTGACAAAAATTAGATAATGACCCAGAAAATTTGCAAGGTTGCAGTCAAAGTCTGGATGGTTAAGACTGTTCTTGGTCACTAACAGTGCTAATTTGTGTGAGTCTGAACTATTTCAGTGATACTGCATATTTCAATCAATATAGTGTACATTTCCAGTGAAGCCAGCATAAGAGAAAACCGGTCACGCAAAACTGAGCATGCTGTCGGAGACTGTCTCACACATGCGCAGAAAACACTCCCCGGTTTCAAACCTAAAATTTAGTTAAAACGTATCAAATTCACATAAATCTAATAGATTACAGATAGATTTACATATTTTATGTAATACATATATACAGGTGCTTCTCAATAAAATAAATTGTCATGAAAAAGTTTTTTATTTCAGTAATTCAACTCAAATTGTGAAACTCGGGTATTAAATACATTCATTGTTTACTGACTGAAGTAGTTTAAGTCTTTGGGTCTTTTAATTGTGATGATTTTGGCTCACATTTAACAAAAACCCACCAATTCACATCTCAACAAATTAGAATATGATGACATGCCAATCAGCTAATCAACTCAAAACACCTGCAAAGGTTTCCTGAGCCTTCAAACTGGTTTCTCAGTTTAGTTCACTAGGCTACACAATCATGGGGAAGACTGCTGATCTGACAGTTGTCCACAAGACAATCATTGACACCCTTCACAAGGAGGGTAAGACACAAACTGTTCACAGAGTGCTGTATCCAAGCATGTTAACAGAAAGTTGAGTGGAAGGAAAAAGTGTAGTAGAAAAAGATGCACAACCAACCGAGATAACCGCAGACTTATGAGGATTGTCAAGCAAAATCAATTCAAGAATTTGAGTGAACTTCACAAGGGATGGACTGAGGCTGAGGTAAAGGCATCAACAGCCACCACAGACAGACATCAGACATGTCAAGGAATTTGGATACAGTTGTCATATTGCTCTTGTTAAGCCACTCCTGAGGCGTCCTACCTGGGCTAAAGATAAGAAGAACTGGACTGTTGCCCAGTGGACCAAAGTCCTCTTTTCATATGAGAGCAATTAAGTTTTGTATTTCATTTGGAATCCAAGGTCCTAGAGTCTGGAGGAAAGGTGGAGAAGCTCATAGCCCAAGTTGCTTGAAGTCCAGTGTTAAGTTTCCACAGTCTGTGATGATTTGGGTTCAATTTCATCTGCTGGTGTTGGTCCATTGTGACCTGAACCCCAGAGATAATCTATGGGCTATTGTCAAGAGGAGGATGAGAAACAAGAGCCCAAACAATGCAAATGAGCTGAAGGCCACTGTCAAAGAAACCTGGGCTTCCAGACCACCTCAGCAGTGCCACAAATTGATCACATCCATGCCACGCCAAATTGAGGCAGTAATTAAAGAAAAAGGAGCTCATACCAAGTATTGAGAACATACTTTCCAAAGGCCAACAATTCACTAAAAATGTTTTGTTTTTGTTTGGTTTTTTTTGTGTTTTTTTGGTTTTATGAAGTATTATAATTAGTTGAGATTGAATTGGTGGGTTTTTGTTAATAAATGTGAGCCTAAATCATCACAATTAAAATAACCAAAGACTTAAACTACTTCAATCTGTGTGCATTTAATTTTATTTAATACAGTGGTCTCAAACTCAATTCCTGGAGGGCCACAGCTCTGCAGAGTTTAGCTACAACCAGCTCCAAATCACACCTGCTTGGAAGTTTCTAGTAATCCCGAAGACCTTGATTAGCTGGATCAGGTGTGTTTGATTAGGGTTGGAGCAAAACTGTGCAGAGCTGTGGCCCTATGTATATTCATACATATATAAAGATTTACTCCAAACCTGCAACAGACCTTTTTGCACATTCTATTACAGGTAAAATAAATAGCCCAATGTAAATTCATTGAATCTGTGTTGTTTTCATTATGAGATTTCTTGTTTTCTCTAACACCAGTGATGGTACTGACGACTGTATAGTTTTAAATGGTGACAAATGTTGCCTTTATTATTAATATTATTAATTTCACCTGCTATATCACATTTACCAGATTTATTTGCCTTAATACGATTTTTACAGAAAACGCATTCAAACACAGTGCGTTGCTCCATGAGAATGCATTTTCTTAAAGGAGTCCTTCGTTCCACTTTTACTGCTACTTAATAAATAAAATGAAATGATTCGTGCCCTTAGATTTCAGCAATTGGGGCATTTTAATGCGTTAAACAAATCTGTTTGTTCGGATTTGAGTCTTACCTGAACTGGACGCCATTAGCCTACACGTCTGTAACTAAATCGAAAGAGAAAGTTTGGGAGAGAGGTTTGAAAAGAAAACGGCCGCCTAATTATGAACAACCATAATGAAACAAAACGCATAGGATGAGATTATATACACATGAAAAAAAGCTCAATTACATGGCCAAATATCTTTGAATAATCATTCATATAGTCATAATGTATTCAAGTCTCGGAGAAGAGAACAAGTCATGTGTCGTGTCGTGTATTTGTGCTATCTACTCCCCGCCCTCAAAATGAGGCGTAGCTATTGCAAACGTGTTTTTCTTTCATAGTTTAGCTTCCTCTTATTCCTCTTATTTTTTTTATCTAAAACGTTCTTCTTGTTTAACCTTTCACTCATGTAATCGGTAAAATCTTATTTTCTTAATTATGTTATTTGATCGCGCACAGATAACTTCTAACTTCTGTTTATAAGGTCATCTGGTTAAAACGTCTGCTTTCCAAAACCGGCACATTATGATATGAGATGAACCGGTTGAAAAAAAACTCTCTCTCTCTCTCTCTCTCTCTCTCTATATATATATATATGAAATGCATTTTATTATGAACGTAGTAACTAACTAGATTTATATCACGATATATTTCTTAATTTCGGTCGATACAATAATTCCGATATAGATATGAACAATCTTTATCTGTAATAGAAATCTTTTGTAACATTATAAATGCCCTTAGCATCACTTTTGATCAATTTTATGCATTCTTGCTAAATTAAATATAAATTTCTATCATTTTTTTTTCACCCCATAAAATTATAAAAAATATACTCACTCCAGCTTTTGAATAGAACAGTGTATGTTACAAAAGCTTTTTATTACAGATAAATTATTATCTTTTATTTTAATAAGATAATCTCCAGTCCAGGAGCAATATTTCCCGTTTTTGTTGTAAAATTATTATTATTATTATTTTTTTTTTTTTTTTTTATCTGTCAGCAGGAGGCGCTTCAAGGGTGGGTTTCACCAACATGGATGAAATTAAATCAAGATTAGAGCTACAGCTAATGATAATTAGGGACACTTATATAAAATCTGATAATTTATTTTATGAGATGCACATGTGAGATGCACATGTTTTTCTCTGCATGTTTACTTTCTGTTGTTACAACACAAGAAACAGTTTAGCCAACACACATACTTTAAGTAACAGAGAGGAAGCATTTAAGTTCATAATTTTTTATTTATTTAATCTCTCTTTTTTTATCATTCAACTGTTTTGATTCTGTTTCTATCTTCCAATCCATTCAACTGACAATTCTGCATGACAAGTCTTTATCTGAAGACATTTTGTTGTATGATTATGCAGATTGTATGAAATACAAAGTTGTAATTGCCTTACAGAGAAGTTTAACAAAAATGTACAGTCTTAAGTAACACTTGGATATTTTTTAAATAAAATAAATACAAACAATGCAAATCATCGACAGATTACACAAACTATACAAAAATCTGAATTGCTACTCCCAGTTTACACATAACAAATAAAGTCTCAAGTGGCAATTATCTTGAACCAAAACTAACAGCTTATATTAATGATTAAGTCCTAAAATTGCTTTCAGATAAAATAATCTTGAATCTCCACTTTAAGTGAGGTTTTGAAAAAACAGCAAATCAAGATCACACACATGATCCCAAAATCAGCAGCTGATTTTCAGATGGATATCGCTCACCCTTAGTGTTAGACTGAATGTTTAAATCTAATATATCTATAGCTTACTATATCTGCTTACTTCTCAGAGATCACATGATTCGAGACCCCGCTTTGAACTCTCAAACTGACTCAAATGATTCGCGAACCAGCTCCGAACTCCCAAACTGACTCAAATGATTCGCAAACCCGCTTTGAACTCCAAAACTGACTCAAATGATTCGCAAACCCGCTCCAAACTCCCGAACTGACTCAAATGATTCGCGATGCCGCTCCGAACTCCCAAACTGACTCAAATGAGTCGCGAACCCGCTGCGAACTCCCGAACTGACTCAAATGTTACGCGACCCTGCTCCGAACTCCCGAACTGACTTAAACGATTCGCGAACTACAAACTGACTAAAATGATTCACCAACCTGCTCCAAACTTCAAAACTGACTCAAATGATTCGCGAACCAGCTCCGAACTCCTGAACTGACTCAAATGATTCACGCACCGAACTCCCAAACTGACTCAAATGATTCGCGATCCCGCTCCGAGCTCCCGAACTGACTCAAATGATTTGCGATCCCGCTCCGAACTCCCGAACTGACTCAAATGATTTGCGAACCCATTTTGAACTCCCAAACTGACTCAAATGATTCACAATCCGAAGTTCCCATTCAGATCAAATGACACCGACAGCGCTACTATTGGCTTAGTTCTCTAATTTTATAACATGGAAATTGAGGTACAAAAAGTATGTTGTTAGCAAATGAAATATCAATATTTCCATTCCAAACAGAACTCTTTGACCACAGCTGCTGTGCTTCAAAAGCTTTTGCAGCAGCTCAACACTGGTTTTCTCTGAGGTGGTCGGATCACATCAGATTGTGGTTAATCTTGCAGATCATGACTTATATCTACTCTTCCTCTCCCTGCAGTTTGATAATATAAAGATTCCTCCTTTGAACTGCTACCTCTTCTCTGGGTTTTATTGTTCTGGGTCTGAGTTTGGGCTCCTGGGGTCTCAAAAAAGAAACATTTTCAATCTCCAAGGTGAACGTTATGACAAGTGTTGTGTCACCAGTGTTGTGCTAGTTACTAAGAAATAGTAACTAGTTACAGTTATTAGTTACTTAATTCAAAAAGTAACTCAATTACTTTGTTGATTACTTACACCAAAAATTAATGCATTTCTGTTAAAAGTAACTTTTTAACTTCTGTTAAAAGAACTTTCTTTAATGTTCCCATTAATGCACTTTTATGCGTTATGGTCTATACAAACACATAGTAAAACAAAGTAATTTTAAAACATTGATTGAGGCACACCAGCACAAACTGAATATTGTCAAGTCAAGTCAAGTCACCTTTATTTATATAGCGCTTTAAACAAAATACAAACCAATGTCAAAGCAACTGAACAACATTCATTAGGAAAACAGTGTGTCAATAATGCAAAATGACAGTTAAAGGCAGTTCATCATTGAATTCAGTGATGTCATCTCTGTTCAGTTTAAATAGTGTCTGTGCATTTATTTGCAATCAAGTCAAGGATATCGCTGTAGATGAAGTGTCCCCAACTAAGCAAGCCAGAGGCGACAGTGGCAAGGAACCGAAACTCCATCGGTGACAGAATGGAGAAAAAAACCTTGGGAGAAACCAGGCTCTGTTGGGGTCAGTTCTCCTCGGACCAGACAAAACCAGTAGTTCAATTCCAGGCTGCAGCAAAGTCAGATTGTGCAGAAGAATCATCTGTTTCCTGTGGTCTTGTCCTGGTGGTCATCTGAGACGAGGTCTTTACAGGGGATCTGTATCATATATCACAAGGATTTCTGAAATAAATAACAAAACACCTGAATAATATATTCAGAATCAAAAACTTAAGTGGCTTCTGATTCCAATTTGCTATTAAAATTAAAACATGGAAGAAATATTTTGTGATTTATTTCTTTAAAAAATAAAGTTTTATTAATTTTTTCAACAGTAGTAGCAGTATCACATACATTTTACTAAATAATAGTAATATTTAGTAGCACAATGCCTTTATGTAAAAATATACTTTTAATGAATGCATATTTGTCATTTAAGACTGGTGGTGATGCTTAAGATATTTATGGTCATTGAGGGTTTCTGTAAAAAAAAAAAAATAGTTATTATTAAAAGACAATACTGCTACTAATTCTACTATCCTAACAATATACAATGTTCTTTGGATTAATGAGCTGCTGGGTTCATGAATATTAATCACGTTGTATGCGTTTTGTCAAACGGAATTGCTGAAATCAAAACAGGGACGGTAATAGATGAACCCTAGCCAATGAAATTGCCATTTGCGCATTAGCTCCGCCCACTCCTGGAAAAACCGGCATATCTTCTTCTTGTTTGAAAAATATGAATAATTCTAAATGAACTCCATTATCTTGACAGGAGAACACAACAAAGAATATAGTTTACATGTAGCGTGTCGATTCAGCATGGTAAGACTCTTACTCTCTCATGTGTGAGAAAGCGACGGTGAGTTATGTGCCTTCACGTAGAGTTTACAGAGCGTCAAATACAGGTGCGCTGTGCTTACATTGACATAAATCAAAAAGTACAGATTGCTCGATGGAGAGAGAACTCTGAAGCTCAGATGCTGAAATTAATGCAAGCGTCACACGCTTCAGTATATGTAGTAAACAAACCCACACGTCTCTGCAATTCGATCATTCACACAGAGACGCACAGAACATGCAGGGTTGATATTTCAAACAACTTTTGCGGCTTAACATTTACTGATATTGGTCCATATGGAGATATGATTTGTTTAATTTATGCAAACTTTGACAAATTCCGTGACTGTCCATATTTTCATAGTTTCATGTTCATGACTGGATTTTGAGATTCCGTCCTCGTTTTCTGCTTCGCGGAAATCATAGCGCTGTATGCGTCAAGAACCGGGTTTGAACGGGACCTCTTAAAGAAACCTGGTACCGTCACATTTAAAAAAAATTTGTACCGACTTGGTACTGAAGTACCGGGTCTTTTGACAACACTAGTGTGAATGGTTGTGTGGGGAGGCGTTCAGGGCAGGTGATGGGTATTCTTTCAAACCTGCAATAAAACTCGTTCAGATCGTCTGCCAGTCGTTGATTCTACACAGTGCTGGGGGATGGTGTCTTGTACTTTGTGATCTTCTTTAGACATTTCCACACTGATTCGGAGTCGTTCGAAGTAAACTGTGTCCACTTTGCTCTCCTTTTCCAGTGTGTATTTAGCCTGTTTATACATGACATTGTCCCCCTTCATGTAAGCATCTTCTTTGGCCTGACGGAGCTGTCTGAGTTTTGCAGTGAACCACTGTTTGTCATTGTTGTAATTTAGTTGAGTCCTGGTAGGAATGCATATTTCCTCACAGAAACTGATATATGATGTTACGGTCTCTGTGAGTTCGTCCAGATCGGTGGCAGCAGCTTCAAAAATACTCCAGTCAGTGAGGTTCAAACTAGGTTGTAAATCCTGCTCTGCTTCATTAGTCCATCTTTTTACAGTCCTTAATACAGGTTTAGCTGATTGTAGTTTCTGCCTGTAGGTCGGTATTAGATGAACCAGAAGGTGATCAGAACGTCCCAAAGCTGCTTGTGGAACAGAGTGATATGCATCCTTTATTGTGGTGTAACAGTGATCCAGTATATTACTGTCTCTTGTGGGACATGTAACATGCTGTCTGTATTTTGGCAGTTCATGGGAGAGATTGACTTTATTAAAGTCCCCAAGAATGATTAAAATGGAGTCCGGGTGTTGTTTCTCTGTCTCTGTGAGCTGAGCACACGTGCGCTTGCGGAGGAATGTAAACACTCACCAGAATGAACAAGTAAAACTCCCGCTGCGAATAGAATGGCTTGCAGTTGACAAACTGCATTTCTAGATCAGGACAGCACATCTTCTTTAACACAGTTACATCTGTACACCAGGGCCGTGCACAAACCTATTGAGGGGCATGTGCTGAAACTGAAAAAGGGCACCCCCCTCCCTTTATTTGCAGCAGTTCCATACTGGCTTTCTTCTCTTGCATCTCCTTCTGGTAACTCTCCTGCAGAGGCTCCTGTATCTTGTTCACCAGCAAATTCTTGTACATCATCTATCGCTTCTCTCTCTACATCTGAATTACTACTTCCTTCCTTTTCTTCTTCCCTGCTACAAACTGGCCTGATACATGAAGTAAGTGAGCTGCTACCCTTGGCTGCCTGCTGTCGCTCCCTCTCCTTCTTGTTCTTATTTCTCTCTTTACGGGGCATTGCACTGCAACCACCAAGTAATCAAAATTTATGTAAGTGCAAAAAAAGTTTTTTGTCAGTATTATTTGTAAGGTCCTGTGTTTTTGAATTGCTCTTGTGTACTACCTCTTTTTTTTATCTGCATTTACATAGAAAAAAATACTTGACTCATACATAAACATGTTAACCAAATAATACACATTAGCTTATAAAACCAAACAGAAACCAAAATCTTTCTCTGAATCAACCGAATCGCGAACAGGCTCCGAAGTGCCGATCTGAATCCCAGAGTCGCAAACAGGCTCCGAAGTCCCGATCTGAATCAACCGAGTCGCGAACAGGCTCCGAAGTGCCGATCTGAATCCCAGAGTCGCAAACAGGCTCCGAAGTCCCGATCTGAATCAACCGAGTCGCGAACATGCTCCGAAGTGCTGATCTGAATCAACCGAGTCGCGAACAGGCTCCGAAGTCCCGATCTGAATCAACGGAGTCGCGAACAGGCTCCGAAGTCCCGATCTGAATCAACCGAGTTGCGAACAGGCTCCGAAGTCCCGATCTGAATCAACCGAGTCGCGAACAGGCTCCGAAGTGCCGATCTGAATCAACGGAGTCGCGAACAGGCTCCGAAGTGCCGATCTGAATCAACGGAGTCGCGAACAGGCTCCGAAGTGCCGATCTGAATCCCAGAGTCACAAACAGGCTCCGAAGTCCCGATCTGAATCAACCGAGTCGCGAACATGCTCCGAAGTGCTGATCTGAATCAACGGAGTCGCGAACAGGCTCCGAAGTCCCGATCTGAATCCCAGAGTCGCAAACAGGCTCCGAAGTCCCGATCTGAATCAACCGAGTCGCGAACAGGCTCCGAAGTGCCGATCTGAATCCCAGAGTCGCAAACAGGCTCCGAAGTCCCGATCTGAATCAACCGAGTCGCGAACATGCTCCGAAGTCCCGATCTGAATCAACGGAGTCGCGAACAGGCTCCGAAGTCCCGATCTGAATCAACCGAGTTGCGAACAGGCTCCGAAGTCCCGATCTGAATCAACCGAGTCGCGAACAGGCTCCGAAGTGCCGATCTGAATCAACGGAGTCGCGAACAGGCTCCGAAGTGCCGATCTGAATCAATGGAGTCGCGAACAGGCTCCGAAGTCCCGATCTGAATCAACCGAGTCGCGAACAGGCTCCGAGGTGCCGATCTGAATCAACCGAGTCGCGAACAGGCTCCGAGGTGCCGATCTGAATCAACCGAGTCGCGAACACGCTCCGAGGTGCCGATCTGAATCAACCGAGTCGCGAACAGGTTCCAAAGTGCCAATCTGAAAACTTCGACCAAAGAATGTAAAAAACAACTCTATTTCTCTATAATAACTCTAATAACTCTACAACTCTATGAAAGACTCAGATCACATATCTAAAAATAAATCACTATAGTAAAAGAGAAATAATAAGAGGAGTGAAGTTTCCTACCCTTCTGCTGTATTTGGTCCTCACACGCGCGTTTACAGCGCTAAATCAATCATCTGTGCTAATTATTATACATTTACTTCATTGTCAGCTTCTGGTTCTTCATTTATTATTGTTCAATGAACTGTTTGAAACAAAAAAAAGTTGTATTTCAGTAATTCAAAATTATCAAAATAAAATATATAAAATAATGGTTTCTATTTTAATATCCTTTAAAATATAATTTATTTCTGTGATGTGCAGCTGTATCTTCAGCATCATTCCTCCAGTCTTCAGTGTCACATGATCTTTATAAATCATGAAAATATGTTGATTTATTATTAGAACTATTAATAGTTGTGCTACCAAATATTATTTTGGAATCTGCGATACTTTTTTCAGGATTCTTCGATGTATAATTTTTTTTAAAGAACAGCGTTTATTCAAAATATAAATCTCTTCTAACAATATTAATCTTTGATATCACTTCTTATCAATTTAACACATCCTGAATAAAAGATTATAAGATCTAATAAAGAATACAATTTCTTATAAAAAAGGAAAGGATACAAATTTACTACCCCAAAAAAACTGTAGTGAATATTGTTAGAAAATATATATATTTTAAATAAATGCTCTTCTTTTTAACTTTTTATTCATCAAAGAATTCTGAAAAAAAGTATCACAGATTCCAAAAATAATATTTATCAGCAAAACTGTTGATAATTCTAATAATAAATCATCATATTATTCTGATTTCTGAAGATCATGTGACACTGAAGACTGGAGGAATGATGCTGAATATACAGCTGCACATCACATAAATAAATTACACTTTCATGTATATTAAAATAAAAAAATGCTAATAATATTTCACAATATTACATGTTTTCCAGTAGTTTTGATCAAATAAATTCTGTCTTGATGAGTAAAATAAATTCCAGTAAAAAATACATTAAAAATCATTCTGATCCCAATCTCTGACCGGTAGTGTGTGTGTGTGGGCAGGGGCGTAGCACCAAATTTTGGGCCCTGGGTACAAACCATCTTGCTGGGCCCCCGTACCAAATACCATAGTGATACCAGTAGGTGGGATATTTTGAAGAAAGTCGGTAACCAAACGACTGATGGACCCCATTGACTTCCATAGTAGGAAAAAAAATACTATGGAAGTCAATGAGGACCAGCAACTGTTTAATTGCCAACCTTCTTTATATCTTCTTTTTTGTTTAGCAGGAGAAAGGAAACCATACAGGTTTGGAACAACTTGAGGGAAAGTAAATGATGACAGAATTTTCATTTTTGGGTGAACTGCCCCTTTAAAGTTTAAATGTGTACAATAACAATGTACCCATTTTGCTTATTTCCTCTTAATACTTAATTACTAATTACTAAGTGTTAAAACAGGCAATTCCGCTGAAAGCTCACCTTGTCTCACGGTCACATCCACTTCACTGTCACTGGTTTCACCTGGCCATGATGAGGGGCCTGCTGCTGCAGGGTCTGAAACTGAAATATATGGCTTCAAATGGTTGCTAAAATATCCTTTATTGTCACAATACCTTTTTTAAAGTGTAGGCTAAGTACAAGTTAATTTCTGATTATTTGTCTGTTTAAAATAAATGCAGAATATAGAATCACAGGGTACACTAACCACCAAACTAGACATTCAGTCTTTACGTTTTAAAATAAGTAATTTTCAATCATTAAGATGTGCATTAAACTGACAACAATCCTGAGCGTGCGCGAGCTAATTTGCATAACAATGTGGTAAAATAGGCGCTAACGATCTGTGTTTTCGCGGGTGTTAGATTTTGACAATGGAGGGAAATATACAGTGTTTTCATGTAAACTTCTGACTCTGGGGAGAACTCCTCCAAGAGTAGATATTTATGTTAAAACAATGTTAATGCTCGATTATGCATTTGGAGCTCACCTTTCTTTTCAAAAAACTGAGTGAGCAACTGCTTGCCCTCATTTGCCTTTCTCTCTTTAATCTTCGTTTCTTTTAGTTTTTGAGCCCCTGATTTTCCTTTCTTAAGGAAAGACATGACTCTTCCCCTGTCTTCCTAGTTCATATCACGCTTAACTCCAGCTCCTGTCTCATTAACTGATACACCGCTGGTCCGCAGCTGAAGCACCTGAACTGCGGGTCGTACCATTTACACTGATTCGAGAGGGGTGGTGGGGCCCTGCACAGAAGAAAATGACTTTGTTATACCAAACCAGTGCCTAACTACAAGTTTAGTTTTGCACAGGAACTTTTTTTATTTGTACATAAATGCTATACAAATGTTAGTGCATGTAAATGTATGTATAGAAAACTGACTTTTAAGGGCCCCTCCCCTGCCTCGGGCCCTCGGGCCTTTACCCCCCCAGTCCTAAACCCCTGTGTATGGGTATATATATATATATATATATATATATATATATATATATATATATATATATATATATATATATATATATATATATATATATATATATATATAATCCCACTAACACACTAGGCAAGGCAAGTTTATTTATATAGCACATTTCATACACAATGGTGCCGATCTCAATCAACCGATTCGAAAACAGGCTCCGAAGTGCCGATCTGAATCAATCGAGTCGCGAACAGGCTCCGAAGTGCCGATCTGAATCAACCGAGTCGCGAACAGGCTCCGAAGTGCCGATCTGAATCAACCGAGTCGCGAACAGGCTCCGAAGTGCCGATCTGAATCAACCGAGTCGCGAACAGGCTCCGAAGGCCCGATCTGAATCAACCGAGTCGCGAACACGCTCCGAAGTCCCGATCTGAATCAACCGAGTCGCGAACACGCTCCGAAGTCCCGATCTGAATCAACCGAGTCGCGAACAGACTCCGAAGTGCCGATCTGAAAACTTCGAAACTAAAAAAACAACTCTATTTCTCTAATAACTCTAATAACTCTACAATTCTATGAAAGACTCAGATCAAGTATCTAAAAATAAATCACTATAGTAAAAGAGAAATAATAAGAGGAGTGAAGATTCCTACCGTTCTGCTGTGTTTGGTCCTCACACGCGCAATTACAGCGCTAAATCAATCATCTGTGCTAATTATTATACATTTACTTCGTTGTCAGCTTCTCGTTCTTCATTTATTATTGTTCAATGAACTGTTTGAAACAAAACAAAAAGCTGTATTTCAGTAATAATTCAAAATTATAAAAATAAAATATATAAAATAATGGTTTCTATTTTAATATTCTTTAAAATATAATTTATTTCTGTGATGTGCAGCTGTATCTTCAGCATCATTCCTCCAGTCTTCAGTGTCACATGATCTTTAGAAATCATGAAAATATGATGATTTATTATTATAACTATTAATAGTTGTGCTACCAAATACTATTTTGGAATCTGCGATATTTTTTCAGGATTCTTCGATGTATAATTTTTTTAAAGAACAGCGTTTATTCAAAATATAAATCTCTTCTAAAAATATTAATCTTTGATATCACTTCTAATCAATTTAACACATCCTGAATAAAAGATTATAAGATCTAATAAAGAATACAGTTTCTTATAAAAAAAGAAAGGAAAAAATTTACTACCCCAAACTACTGAACTGTAGTGAATATTGTTAGAAAATATTTATATTTTTTAAATAAATGCTCTTCTTTTTAACTTTTTATTCATCAAAGAATCCTGAAAAAAGTATCACAGATTGCAAAATAATATTTATCAGCAAAACTGTTGATAATTCTACTAATAAATCATCATATTATTCTGATTTCTGAAGATCATGTGACACTGAAGAATGGAGGAATGATGCTGAAAATACAGCTGCACATCACATAAATAAGTGACACTTTCATGTATATTAAAATAGAAAAATGTTAATAATATTTGACAATATTACATGTTTTCCAGTAGCTTTGATCAAATAAATGTTGTCTTGATGAGTAAAATAAATTCCTGTAAAAAAAGCATTAAAAATCATTCTGATCCCAATCTCTGACTAGTACTGTGTGTATGTGTGTGTTTTATATATATATATATATATATATATATATATATATATATATATACACACACACACACACACACACACACACACACACACTCACACATATATATATATATATATATATATATATATATATAATCCCACTAACACACTAGGCAAGACAAGGCAAGTTTATTTATATAGCACATTTTATACACAATGGTGCCGATCAGAATCAACCGAGTCGCGAACACGCTCCGAAGTGCCGATCTGAAAACTGTGAACAAAGAATGTAAAAAATAAATGCATTTTAATATAGTAAAAAAATAATTAAGTATGGTCTTTCACTATATTATATTAACAGCCTAACTTTTAACGAGCAATGCATCATAAGATCACATTTAAACTATAAAAAAACACTATATTTCAGCCTCTATTTAAGGAAACATTGAATACCGTACTTATCAAATTCATTAAACATGTTATTAAATCATAATTTTTAAACACTGACAGGAACTTTCAGAGCTGATTCCAAGGTTACTGCGTTTATAAAACAACTCTATGAAAGACTCAGATCACGTATCTAAAAATAATTCGCTATAGTAAAAGAGAAATAATAAGAGGAGTTTCCTACCGTTCTGCAGTGTTTGGTCTTCACGCACGTCTGACGCTCCGCGGCGCGTCTCCGCCCCTCACACGCGCGAATACAGCACTAAATTAATCATCTTTACTAATTATTATACATTTATTTCATTGTCAGCTTCAGGTACTTCATTTATTATTGTTCAATGAACTGTATGAGGGTCATTATATGAAAACGTGCACTGTAAAAAATTTCTTGTTGTTTTTACAAAAACTTTTTGGCAGCTGTGGTTGCCAGAATAATTTTGTAAAAATACAGAAAACTGTAAACACATTTACGTCAAAAACTGTTAATTTTACAATATAAAGCTGTAATTTACAAACAAGAAAATGTGAATATAAACCAGTAAATTCAACAACACACAAAATTAAATCTGTTTTGTACCTTGAAAATACTGACAACCACCATAATATTAAATATGGTACTGTATAAGAGAAAGCCACATGAAGTATCAAAGCTCATCACAAGTAGCTTCACCACAAGCAGAAGTATATATTAACATACAGAAGGTGCACATTTATGGAAACACAAAACACCATCATGGTAACACACGTGATACTTAAATAATGCAAAAAACTTTCATTATGCAACAGAAGATGTAACATAAAGCTCAAATGTACATAACTGATAACAAGAACTATTTAAAAACATGATTATTTAAACAAAATACTTTCAAACGTGGAGTGTCACGCAGGGAATTCTGGGAATATCAGTTTACAGTTTTAGACTGTAAATTATACATTGATTTGTTCTTTTTTTACTTCTAAAAGCTGTATAATTAACAGAATTTTACTGTAAATTTACATTAAATGCTTTGTCAGATCTTTTACAGTTTTTCCCTGTATATAGTACGGGAACTTACTGTTAACCTATTATCAGTTTTTTTCCGTAGCGTTTTTACAAAATTTTACAGTTAAAATTACACTTATTTTTTACAGTGTGCCATTTTGTGTCCCTCAGAAAAAAAAGCTCTGTAAATCTTAATAAACCATAAAACAAATAAAATATTTTATAATTTATTTTCCATATCATGTCTCGTAATATAAGAATGAATTAATTTCTGCTTCTTTTGTTTTTAAAGGATTTTAATCACATTTTTGTGCAAAGCATCTTGCAGAAATGTTGAAAATGGCCTGTTCCTCAGTATGATTTGTCTATTTCAACTTGGTATGGAGGCCAAAAAAGTCAAGCTATCATAAAAAACATATACTAGTATAAAGCCTTAAGTGATCCCAAGCTCTGACCGGTGTGTGTGTGTGTGTGTGTTTATGTGTGTAGCACTTACACACTAATCCTCACAATAATAAAGATGTTAAATACTCATCTGAGAAGGAAACAATGTTGCATCATAATGAAAAGAAGTGTGACATGCACTTTTCTGTAAACTAAGCCAAACATTTTCACTGATTTAGGGTAGAGTAAAAATATTTACTGTATTGCGCAAGTTAGTTCATACTTAATAATTGTATATGCAATATTGCCTTTTCTTTTCATCGTCATCATTAAGAGTTCATGATCATTTCTGTTCAACTTTATTTCTCAGGTGATAAATCAATCCACAATTCATGAAACACAACACATGCAACTGAGGTACAAGAAGGCTTGACTTCCAAAAGTCATTGAAATCATTTAAAAATCAAATCGACAGGTTAAAAAAAAGGCCTTAGGTCCAAATATTCATTTATCACGAATTAACTGTTTGACAAACACTTCCTGCTCTGATGTCCAGATCTGAATTTAAAAAAAGAAATCACAAACAGGCTCCTGAGTCTCGATGTGTTTTTGAATTGCTCTTGTGTACTCCCTGTTTTTTTTTTTTTTTCGTTACATTTACAGAGAAAAAAATACTTGACATACATAAACATGTTAACCATATAATACAAATTAGCTTATAAAACCAAACAGAAACCAAAATCTATCTCTGAATCAAACGAATCGCGAACAGGCTCCGAAGTGCCGATCTTAATCACAGAGTCGCGAACAGGCTCCGAAGGCCGATCTGAATCACAGAGTCGCGAACAGGCTCCGAACTGCCGATCTGAATCAACCGAGTCGCGAATAGGCTCCGAAGTGCCGATCTGAATCAACCGAGTCGCGAACCTGCTCCGAAGTCCCGATCTGAATCAACCGAGTCACGAATAGGCTCCGAAGTGCCGATCTGAATCAACCGAGTCGCGAACCTGCTCCGAAGTCCCGATCTGAATCAACCGAGTCGCGAATAGGCTCCGAAGTGCCGATCTGAATCAACCGAGTCGCGAACCTGCTCCGAAGTCCCGATCTGAATCAACCGAGTCGCGAACAGGCTCCGAACTGCCGATCTGAATCAACCGAGTCGCGAATAGGCTCCGAAGTGCCGATCTGAATCAACCGAGTCGCGAACATGCTCCGAAGTGCCGATCTGAATCAACCGAGTCGCGAACCTGCTCCTAAGTCCCGATCTGAATCAACCGAGTCACGAACAGGCTCCGAAGTGCCGATCTGAAAACTTCGAACAAAGAATGTAAAAAATAAATGCATTTCAATGTAGTAAAAATAATTAAGAATGGTCTTTCGCTATGTTATATTAACAGCCTAACTTTTAACGAGCAATGCACCATAAGATCACATTTAAACTATAAAAAAACACTATATTTCAGCCTATATTAATAACCTCTATGTAAGGAAACGTTGAATACCGTACTCATCAAATTCATTAAACACGTTATTAAATCATAAATCATTTTTAAACACTGACAGGAACTTTCAGAGCTGATTCCAAGGTTACTGCGTTTATAAAACAACTCTATGAAAGACTCAGATCACGTATCTAAAAATAATTCGCTATAGTAAAAGAGAAATAATAAGAGGAGTTTCCTACCGTTCTGCAGTGTTTGGTCTTCACGCACGTCTGACGCTCCGCGGCGCGTCTCCGCCCCTCACACGTGCGAATACTGCACCAAATTAATCATCATTACTAATTATTATACATTTATTTCATTGTCAGCTTCAGGTACTTCATTTATTATTCGTCAATGAACTGTATGAGGGTCATTATATGAAAACGTGCCATTTTGTGTCCCTCAGAAAAAAAAGCTCTGTAAACCTTAATAAACCAAAAAACAAATAAAATATTTTATAATTTAGTTTCCATAATATGTCTCGTAATATAAGAATGAATTAATTTCTGCTTCTTTTGTTTTTAAAGGATTTTAATCACATTTTTGTGCAAAGCATCTTGCAGAAATGTTGAAAATGGCCTGTTCCTCAGTATGATTTGTCTATTTCAACTTGCTATGGAGGCCAAAAAAGTCAAGCTATCATAAAAAACATATACTAGTATAAAGCCTTAAGTGATCCCAAACTCTGACCTGTGTGTGTGTGTGTGTAGCACTTACACACTAATCCTCACAATAATAAAGATGTTAAATACTCATCTGAGGAGGAAACAGTGTTGCATCATAATGAAAAGAAGTGTGACGTGCACTTTTCTGTAAACTAAGACAAACATTTTCACTGATTTAGGGTAGAGTAAAAATATTTACTGTATTGCGCAAGTTAGTTCATACTTAGATATAATTGTATATGCAATATTACCTTTTCTTTTCATCGTCATCGTCAAGAGTTCATGATCATTTCTGTTCAACTTTATGTTTCAGGTGATAAATCCATCCACAATTCATGAAACACAACACATGCAACTGAGGTACAAGAAGACGTGACTTCCAAAAGTCATTGAAATCATTTAAAAATCAAATCGACCGGTTAAAAAAAGGCCTCAGGTCCAAATATTAATTTATCACGAATTAACTGTTTGACAACCACTTCCTGCTCTGATGTCCAGATCTGAATTTAAAAAAAGAAATCACAAACAGGCTTCGAAGTCCCGATCTGAATCAACCGAGTCCCGAACAGGCTCCAAAGTGCTCTTCTTTTTAACTTTTTATTCATCCCTCACATCCAGCACACTCCCTCTTTGAACTGTTGCCATCTGGTCGACACTACAGAGCACTGAGCACTAGAACGACCAGACACAGGACCAGTTTCTTCCCCCAGGCAATCCATCTTATGAACAGCTGACAATAATGGCGAACACACTACACTTTATATTTATATACACACACACTTTATTTATCTAACACACATACTTAGTATACACTTAAATTTTGCACACAATATATATGTACATACATAACTTCACTTTGTAATATACCTGCCTACAATTGTCATTTGTATATTGTCATTCACTGTCTACATATTTGTATTTTTTATTCTTTTATTATGTGTTTTATGTTCTGTCGCTGTCATTCTGTTGTACTGCAGAGCTTCTGTCACGAAAACAAATTCCTCGTATGTGTAAACATACCTGGCAATAAAGCTCATTCTGATTCTGATTCTGATTCTGATCTAAGAATCCTGAAAAAAGTATCACAGATTCCAAAAATAATATTTATCAGCAAAACTGTTGATAATTCTAATAATAAATCATCATATTATTCTGATTTCTGAAGATCATGTGACACTGAAGACTGGAGGAATGATGCTCAAAATACAGCTGCACATCACATAAATAAATTACACTTTCATCTATATTAAAATAAAAAAAATTGTAATAATATTTCACAATATTACATGTTTTCCAGTAGTTTTGATGAAATAAATGCTGTCTTGATGAGTAAAATAAATTCCTGTAAAAAATACATTAAAAATCATTCTGATCCTAATCTCTGACTGGTAGTGTGTGTATGTGTTTATATATATATATATATATATATATATATATATATATATATATATATATATATATATATATATATATATATATATATATATATATATATAATCCCACTAACACAGGCAAGGCAAGGCAAGTTTATTTATATAGCACATTTCATACACAATGGTGCCGATCTGAATCAACCGATTCGCGAACATGCTCCGAAGTGCCGATCTGAATCAACCGATTCGCGAACAGGCTCCGAAGTGCCGATCTGAATCAACCGAGTCGCGAACAGGCTCCGAAGTGCCGATCTGAATCAACCGAGTCACGAACAGGCTCCGAAGTCCCGATCTGAATCAACCGAGTCGCGAACAGGCTCCGAAGTGCCGATCTGAAAACTTCGAAACTAAAAAAACAACTCTATTTCTCTAATAACTCTAATAACTCTACAATTCTATGAAAGACTCAGATCAAGTATCTAAAAATAAATCACTATAGTAAAAGAGAAATAATAAGAGGAGTGAAGATTCCTACCCTTCTGTTGTGTTTGGTCCTCACACGCGCAATTACAGCGCTAAATCAATTATCTGTGCTAATTATTATACATTTACTTCATTGTCAGCTTCTGGTTCTTCATTTATTATTGTTCAATGAACTGTTTGAAACAAAACAAAAAGCTGTATTTCAGTAATAATTCAAAATTATAAAAATAAAATATATAAAATAATGGTTTCTATTTTAATATTCTTTAAAATATTATTTATTTCTGTGATGTGCAGCTGTATCTTCAGCATCATTCCTCCAGTCTTCAGTGTCACATGATCTTTAGAAATCATGAAAATATGATGATTTATTATTATAACTATTAATAGTTGTGCTACCAAATATTATTTTGGAATCTGCGATATTTTTTCAGGATTCTTCGATGTATAATTTTTTTAAAGAACAGCATTTATTCAAAATATAATTTAACACATCCTGAATAAAAGATTATAAGATCTAATAAAGAATACAGTTTCTTATAAAAAAAGAAAGGATAAAAATTTACTACCCCAAACTACTGAACTGTAGTGAATATTGTTAGAAAATATATATATATTTTAAATAAATGCTTTTCTTTTTAACTTTTTATTCATCAAAGAATCCTGAAAAAAGTATCACAGATTGCAAAATAATATTTATCAGCAAAACTGTTGATAATTCTAATAATAAATCATCATATTATTCTGATTTCTGAAGATCATGTGACACTGAAGAATGGAGGAATGATGCTGAAAATACAGTTGCACATCACATAAATAAATGACACTTTCATGTATATTAAAATAGAAAAATGTTAATAATATTTGACAATATTACATGTTTTCCAGTAGCTTTGATCAAATAAATGCTGTCTTGATGAGTAAAATAAATTCCTGTAAAAAAAGCATTAAAAATCATTCTGATCCCAATCTCTGACTAGTACTGAGTGTATGTGTGTGTGTGTGTTTTATATATATATATATATATATATATATATATATATATATATATATAATCCCACTAACACACTAGGCAAGACAAGGCAAGTTTATTTATATAGCACATTTCATACACAATGGTGCCGATCTGAATCAACCGAGTCGCGAACATGCTCCGAAGTGCCGATCAGAATCAACCGAGTCGCGAACAGGCTCCGAAGTGCCGATCAGAATCAACCGAGTCGCGAACACGCTCCGAAGTGCCGATCTGAATCAACCGAGTCGCGAACACGCTCCGAAGTCCCGATCTGAATCAAACGAGTGGCGAACAGGCTCCGAAGTCGCGATCTGAATCAACCGAGTCGCGAACAGGCTCCGAAGTGCCGATCTGAATCAACCGTGTCGCTAGCATGCTCCGAAGTGCCGATCTGAATCAACGGAGTCGCGAACACGCTCCGAAGTGCCGATCTGAAAACTTCGAACAAAGAATGTAAAAAATAAATGCATTTCAATATAGTAAAAATAATTAAGAATGGTCTTTCTCTATGTTATATTAACAGCCTAACTTTTAACGAGCAATGCACCATAAGATCACATTTAAACTATAAAAAACACTATATTTCAGCCTATATTAATAACCTCTATGTAAGGAAACGTTGAATACCGTACTCATCAAATTCATTAAACACGTTATTAAATCATAATTCATTTTTAAACACTGACAGGAACTTTCAGAGCTGATTCCAAGGTTACTGCGTTTATAAAACAACTCTATGAAAGACTCAGATCACGTATCTAAAAATAATTCGCTATAGTAAAAGAGAAATAATAAGAGGAGTTTCCTACCGTTCTGCAATGTTTGGTCTTCACGCACGTCTGACGCTCCGCGGCGCGTCTCCGCCCCTCACACGCGCGAATACTGCACTAAATTAATCATCATTACTAATTATTATACATTTATTTCATTGTCAGCTTCAGGTACTTCATTTATTATTCGTCAATGAACTGTATGAGGGTCATTATATGAAAACGTGCCATTTTGTGTCCCTCAGAAAAAAAAGCTCTGTAAACCTTAATAAACCAAAAAACAAATAAAATATTTTATAATTTAGTTTCCATAATATGTCTCGTAATATAAGAATGAATTAATTTCTGCTTCTTTTGTTTTTAAAGGATTTTAATCACATTTTTGTGCAAAGCATCTTGCAGAAATGTTGAAAATGGCCTGTTCCTCAGTATGATTTGTCTATTTCAACTTGCTATGGAGGCCAAAAAAGTCAAGCTATCATAAAAAACATATACTAGTATAAAGCCTTAAGTGATCCCAAACTCTGACCTGTGTGTGTGTGTGTGTAGCACTTACACACTAATCCTCACAATAATAAAGATGTTAAATACTCATCTGAGGAGGAAACAGTGTTGCATCATAATGAAAAGAAGTGTGACGTGCACTTTTCTGTAAACTAAGACAAACATTTTCACTGATTTAGGGTAGAGTAAAAATATTTACTGTATTGCGCAAGTTAGTTCATACTTAGATATAATTGTATATGCAATATTACCTTTTCTTTTCATCGTCATCGTTAAGAGTTCATGATCATTTCTGTTCAACTTTATGTTTCAGGTGATAAATCCATCCACAATTCATGAAACACAACACATGCAACTGAGGTACAAGAAGACGTGACTTCCAAAAGTCATTGAAATCATTTAAAAATCAAATCGACCGGTTAAAAAAAGGCCTCAGGTCCAAATATTAATTTATCACGAATTAACTGTTTGACAACCACTTCCTGCTCTGATGTCCAGATCTGAATTTAAAAAAAGAAATCACAAACAGGCTCCGAAGTCCCGATCTGAATCAACCGAGTCCCGAACAGGCTCCAAAGTGCTCTTCTTTTTAACTTTTTATTCATCTAAGAATCCTGAAAAAAGTATCACAGATTCCAAAATAATATTTATCAGCAAAACTGTTGATAATTCTAATAATAAATCATCATATTATTCTGATTTCTGAAGATCATGTGACACTGAAGACTGGAGGAATGATGCTCAAAATACAGCTGCACATCACATAAATAAATTACACTTTCATCTATATTAAAATAAAAAAAATTGTAATAATATTTCACAATATTACATGTTTTCCAGTAGTTTTGTGGAAATAAATGCTGTCTTGATGAGTAAAATAAATTCCTGTAAAAAATACATTAAAAATCATTCTGATCCTAATCTCTGACTGGTAGTGTGTGTATGTGTTTATATATATATATATATATATATATATATATATATATATATATATATATAATCCCACTAACACACTAGGCAAGACGAGGCAAGTTTATTTATATAGCACATTTCATACACAATGGTGCCGATCTGAATCAACCAAGTCGCGAACATGCTCCGAAGGGCCGATCAGAATCAACCGAGTCGCGAACAGGCTCCGAAGTGCCGATCTGAATCAACCGAGTCGCGAACACGCTCCGAAGTGCCGATCTGAATCAACCGAGTCGCGAACACGCTCCGAAGTCCCGATCTGAATCAACCGAGTCGCGAACACGCTCCGAAGTCCCGATCTGAATCAAACGAGTGGCGAACAGGCTCCGAAGTCGCGATCTGAATCAACCGAGTCGCGAACAGGCTCCGAAGTGCCGATCTGAATCAACCGTGTCGCTAGCATGCTCCGAAGTGCCGATCTGAATCAACGGAGTCGCGAACACGCTCCGAAGTGCCGATCTGAAAACTTCGAACAAAGAATGTAAAAAATAAATGCATTTCAATATAGTAAAAATAATTAAGAATGGTCTTTCTCTATGTTATATTAACAGCCTAACTTTTAACGAGCAATGCACCATAAGATCACATTTAAACTATAAAAAACACTATATTTCAGCCTATATTAATAACCTCTATGTAAGGAAACGTTGAATGCCGTACTCATCAAATTCATTAAACACGTTATTAAATCATAATTCATTTTTAAACACTGACAGGAACTTTCAGAGCTGATTCCAAGGTTACTGCGTTTATAAAACAACTCTATGAAAGACTCAGATCACGTATCTAAAAATAATTCGCTATAGTAAAAGAGAAATAATAAGAGGAGTTTCCTACCGTTCTGCAATGTTTGGTCTTCACGCACGTCTGACGCTCCGCGGCGCGTCTCCGCCCCTCACACGCGCGAATACTGCACTAAATTAATCATCATTACTAATTATTATACATTTATTTCATTGTCAGCTTCAGGTACTTCATTTATTATTCGTCAATGAACTGTATGAGGGTCATTATATGAAAACGTGCCATTTTGTGTCCCTCAGAAAAAAAAGCTCTGTAAACCTTAATAAACCAAAAAACAAATAAAATATTTTATAATTTAGTTTCCATAATATGTCTCGTAATATAAGAATGAATTAATTTCTGCTTCTTTTGTTTTTAAAGGATTTTAATCACATTTTTGTGCAAAGCATCTTGCAGAAATGTTGAAAATGGCCAGTTCCTCAGTATGATTTGTCTATTTCAACTTGCTATGGAGGCCAAAAAAGTCAAGCTATCATAAAAAACATATACTAGTATAAAGCCTTAAGTGATCCCAAACTCTGACCTGTGTGTGTGTGTGTGTAGCACTTACACACTAATCCTCACAATAATAAAGATGTTAAATACTCATCTGAGGAGGAAACAGTGTTGCATCATAATGAAAAGAAGTGTGACGTGCACTTTTCTGTAAACTAAGGCAAACATTTTCACTGATTTAGGGTAGAGTAAAAATATTTACTGTATTGCGCAAGTTAGTTCATACTTAGATATAATTGTATATGCAATATTACCTTTTCTTTTCATCGTCATCGTTAAGAGTTCATGATCATTTCTGTTCAACTTTATGTTTCAGGTGATAAATCCATCCACAATTCATGAAACACAACACATGCAACTGAGGTACAAGAAGACGTGACTTCCAAAAGTCATTGAAATCATTTAAAAATCAAATCGACCGGTTAAAAAAAGGCCTCAGGTCCAAATATTAATTTATCACGAATTAACTGTTTGACAACCACTTCCTGCTCTGATGTCCAGATCTGAATTTAAAAAAAGAAATCACAAACAGGCTCCGAAGTCCCGATCTGAATCAACCGAGTCCCGAACAGGCTCCAAAGTGCTCTTCTTTTTAACTTTTTATTCATCTAAGAATCCTGAAAAAAGTATCACAGATTCCAAAAATAATATTTATCAGCAAAACTGTTGATAATTCTAATAATAAATCATCATATTATTCTGATTTCTGAAGATCATGTGACACTGAAGACTGGAGGAATGATGCTCAAAATACAGCTGCACATCACATAAATAAATTACACTTTCATCTATATTAAAATAAAAAAAATTGTAATAATATTTCACAATATTACATGTTTTCCAGTAGTTTTGATGAAATAAATGCTGTCTTGATGAGTAAAATTTCCTGTAAAAAATACATTAAAAATCATTCTGATCCTAATCTCTGACTGGTAGTGTGTGTATGTGTTTATATATATATATATATATATATATATATATATATATATATATATATATATATATATATATAATCCCACTAACACACTAGGCAAGACGAGGCAAGTTTATTTATATAGCACATTTCATACACAATGGTGCCGATCTGAATCAACCGAGTCGCGAACATGCTCCGAAGGGCCGATCAGAATCAACCGAGTCGCGAACAGGCTCCGAAGTGCCGATCTGAATCAACCGAGTCGCGAACACGCTCCGAAGTGCCGATCTGAATCAACCGAGTCGCGAACACGCTCCGAAGTCCCGATCTGAATCAACCGAGTCGCGAACACGCTCCGAAGTCCCGATCTGAATCAAACGAGTGGCGAACAGGCTCCGAAGTCGCGATCTGAATCAACCGAGTCGCGAACAGGCTCCGAAGTGCCGATCTGAATCAACCGTGTCGCTAGCATGCTCCGAAGTGCCGATCTGAATCAACGGAGTCGCGAACACGCTCCGAAGTGCCGATCTGAAAACTTCGAACAAAGAATGTAAAAAATAAATGCATTTCAATATAGTAAAAATAATTAAGAATGGTCTTTCTCTATGTTATATTAACAGCCTAACTTTTAACGAGCAATGCACCATAAGATCACATTTAAACTATAAAAAACACTATATTTCAGCCTATATTAATAACCTCTATGTAAGGAAACGTTGAATACCGTACTCATCAAATTCATTAAACACGTTATTAAATCATAATTCATTTTTAAACACTGACAGGAACTTTCAGAGCTGATTCCAAGGTTACTGCGTTTATAAAACAACTCTATGAAAGACTCAGATCACGTATCTAAAAATAATTCGCTATAGTAAAAGAGAAATAATAAGAGGAGTTTCCTACCGTTCTGCAATGTTTGGTCTTCACGCACGTCTGACGCTCCGCGGCGCGTCTCCGCCCCTCACACGCGCGAATACTGCACTAAATTAATCATCATTACTAATTATTATACATTTATTTCATTGTCAGCTTCAGGTACTTCATTTATTATTCGTCAATGAACTGTATGAGGGTCATTATATGAAAACGTGCCATTTTGTGTCCCTCAGAAAAAAAAGCTCTGTAAACCTTAATAAACCAAAAAACAAATAAAATATTTTATAATTTAGTTTCCATAATATGTCTCGTAATATAAGAATGAATTAATTTCTGCTTCTTTTGTTTTTAAAGGATTTTAATCACATTTTTGTGCAAAGCATCTTGCAGAAATGTTGAAAATGGCCTGTTCCTCAGTATGATTTGTCTATTTCAACTTGCTATGGAGGCCAAAAAAGTCAAGCTATCATAAAAAACATATACTAGTATAAAGCCTTAAGTGATCCCAAACTCTGACCTGTGTGTGTGTGTGTGTAGCACTTACACACTAATCCTCACAATAATAAAGATGTTAAATACTCATCTGAGGAGGAAACAGTGTTGCATCATAATGAAAAGAAGTGTGACGTGCACTTTTCTGTAAACTAAGGCAAACATTTTCACTGATTTAGGGTAGAGTAAAAATATTTACTGTATTGCGCAAGTTAGTTCATACTTAGATATAATTGTATATGCAATATTACCTTTTCTTTTCATCGTCATCGTTAAGAGTTCATGATCATTTCTGTTCAACTTTATGTTTCAGGTGATAAATCCATCCACAATTCATGAAACACAACACATGCAACTGAGGTACAAGAAGACGTGACTTCCAAAAGTCATTGAAATCATTTAAAAATCAAATCGACCGGTTAAAAAAAGGCCTCAGGTCCAAATATTAATTTATCACGAATTAACTGTTTGACAACCACTTCCTGCTCTGATGTCCAGATCTGAATTTAAAAAAAGAAATCACAAACAGGCTCCGAAGTCCCGATCTGAATCAACCGAGTCCCGAACAGGCTCCAAAGTGCTCTTCTTTTTAACTTTTTATTCATCTAAGAATCCTGAAAAAAGTATCACAGATTCCAAAAATAATATTTATCAGCAAAACTGTTGATAATTCTAATAATAAATCATCATATTATTCTGATTTCTGAAGATCATGTGACACTGAAGACTGGAGGAATGATGCTCAAAATACAGCTGCACATCACATAAATAAATTACACTTTCATCTATATTAAAATAAAAAAAATTGTAATAATATTTCACAATATTACATGTTTTCCAGTAGTTTTGATGAAATAAATGCTGTCTTGATGAGTAAAATTTCCTGTAAAAAATACATTAAAAATCATTCTGATCCTAATCTCTGACTGGTAGTGTGTGTATGTGTTTATATATATATATATATATATATATATATATATATATATATATATATATATAATCCCACTAACACACTAGGCAAGACGAGGCAAGTTTATTTATATAGCACATTTCATACACAATGGTGCCGATCTGAATCAACCGAGTCGCGAACATGCTCCGAAGGGCCGATCAGAATCAACCGAGTCGCGAACAGGCTCCGAAGTGCCGATCTGAATCAACCGAGTCGCGAACACGCTCCGAAGTGCCGATCTGAATCAACCGAGTCGCGAACACGCTCCGAAGTCCCGATCTGAATCAACCGAGTCGCGAACACGCTCCGAAGTCCCGATCTGAATCAAACGAGTGGCGAACAGGCTCCGAAGTCGCGATCTGAATCAACCGAGTCGCGAACAGGCTCCGAAGTGCCGATCTGAATCAACCGTGTCGCTAGCATGCTCCGAAGTGCCGATCTGAATCAACGGAGTCGCGAACACGCTCCGAAGTGCCGATCTGAAAACTTCGAACAAAGAATGTAAAAAATAAATGCATTTCAATATAGTAAAAATAATTAAGAATGGTCTTTCTCTATGTTATATTAACAGCCTAACTTTTAACGAGCAATGCACCATAAGATCACATTTAAACTATAAAAAACACTATATTTCAGCCTATATTAATAACCTCTATGTAAGGAAACGTTGAATGCCGTACTCATCAAATTCATTAAACACGTTATTAAATCATAATTCATTTTTAAACACTGACAGGAACTTTCAGAGCTGATTCCAAGGTTACTGCGTTTATAAAACAACTCTATGAAAGACTCAGATCACGTATCTAAAAATAATTCGCTATAGTAAAAGAGAAATAATAAGAGGAGTTTCCTACCGTTCTGCAATGTTTGGTCTTCACGCACGTCTGACGCTCCGCGGCGCGTCTCCGCCCCTCACACGCGCGAATACTGCACTAAATTAATCATCATTACTAATTATTATACATTTATTTCATTGTCAGCTTCAGGTACTTCATTTATTATTCGTCAATGAACTGTATGAGGGTCATTATATGAAAACGTGCCATTTTGTGTCCCTCAGAAAAAAAAGCTCTGTAAACCTTAATAAACCAAAAAACAAATAAAATATTTTATAATTTAGTTTCCATAATATGTCTCGTAATATAAGAATGAATTAATTTCTGCTTCTTTTGTTTTTAAAGGATTTTAATCACATTTTTGTGCAAAGCATCTTGCAGAAATGTTGAAAATGGCCAGTTCCTCAGTATGATTTGTCTATTTCAACTTGCTATGGAGGCCAAAAAAGTCAAGCTATCATAAAAAACATATACTAGTATAAAGCCTTAAGTGATCCCAAACTCTGACCTGTGTGTGTGTGTGTGTAGCACTTACACACTAATCCTCACAATAATAAAGATGTTAAATACTCATCTGAGGAGGAAACAGTGTTGCATCATAATGAAAAGAAGTGTGACGTGCACTTTTCTGTAAACTAAGGCAAACATTTTCACTGATTTAGGGTAGAGTAAAAATATTTACTGTATTGCGCAAGTTAGTTCATACTTAGATATAATTGTATATGCAATATTACCTTTTCTTTTCATCGTCATCGTTAAGAGTTCATGATCATTTCTGTTCAACTTTATGTTTCAGGTGATAAATCCATCCACAATTCATGAAACACAACACATGCAACTGAGGTACAAGAAGACGTGACTTCCAAAAGTCATTGAAATCATTTAAAAATCAAATCGACCGGTTAAAAAAAGGCCTCAGGTCCAAATATTAATTTATCACGAATTAACTGTTTGACAACCACTTCCTGCTCTGATGTCCAGATCTGAATTTAAAAAAAGAAATCACAAACAGGCTCCGAAGTCCCGATCTGAATCAACCGAGTCCCGAACAGGCTCCAAAGTGCTCTTCTTTTTAACTTTTTATTCATCTAAGAATCCTGAAAAAAGTATCACAGATTCCAAAAATAATATTTATCAGCAAAACTGTTGATAATTCTAATAATAAATCATCATATTATTCTGATTTCTGAAGATCATGTGACACTGAAGACTGGAGGAATGATGCTCAAAATACAGCTGCACATCACATAAATAAATTACACTTTCATCTATATTAAAATAAAAAAAATTGTAATAATATTTCACAATATTACATGTTTTCCAGTAGTTTTGATGAAATAAATGCTGTCTTGATGAGTAAAATTTCCTGTAAAAAATACATTAAAAATCATTCTGATCCTAATCTCTGACTGGTAGTGTGTGTATGTGTTTATATATATATATATATATATATATATATATATATATATATATATATATATATATATATATATATATATATATAATCCCACTAACACACTAGGCAAGACGAGGCAAGTTTATTTATATAGCACATTTCATACACAATGGTGCCGATCTGAATCAACCGAGTCGCGAACATGCTCCGAAGGGCCGATCAGAATCAACCGAGTCGCGAACAGGCTCCGAAGTGCCGATCTGAATCAACCGAGTCGCGAACACGCTCCGAAGTGCCGATCTGAATCAACCGAGTCGCGAACACGCTCCGAAGTCCCGATCTGAATCAACCGAGTCGCGAACACGCTCCGAAGTCCCGATCTGAATCAAACGAGTGGCGAACAGGCTCCGAAGTCGCGATCTGAATCAACCGAGTCGCGAACAGGCTCCGAAGTGCCGATCTGAATCAACCGTGTCGCTAGCATGCTCCGAAGTGCCGATCTGAATCAACGGAGTCGCGAACACGCTCCGAAGTGCCGATCTGAAAACTTCGAACAAAGAATGTAAAAAATAAATGCATTTCAATATAGTAAAAATAATTAAGAATGGTCTTTCTCTATGTTATATTAACAGCCTAACTTTTAACGAGCAATGCACCATAAGATCACATTTAAACTATAAAAAACACTATATTTCAGCCTATATTAATAACCTCTATGTAAGGAAACGTTGAATACCGTACTCATCAAATTCATTAAACACGTTATTAAATCATAATTCATTTTTAAACACTGACAGGAACTTTCAGAGCTGATTCCAAGGTTACTGCGTTTATAAAACAACTCTATGAAAGACTCAGATCACGTATCTAAAAATAATTCGCTATAGTAAAAGAGAAATAATAAGAGGAGTTTCCTACCGTTCTGCAATGTTTGGTCTTCACGCACGTCTGACGCTCCGCGGCGCGTCTCCGCCCCTCACACGCGCGAATACTGCACTAAATTAATCATCATTACTAATTATTATACATTTATTTCATTGTCAGCTTCAGGTACTTCATTTATTATTCGTCAATGAACTGTATGAGGGTCATTATATGAAAACGTGCCATTTTGTGTCCCTCAGAAAAAAAAGCTCTGTAAACCTTAATAAACCAAAAAACAAATAAAATATTTTATAATTTAGTTTCCATAATATGTCTCGTAATATAAGAATGAATTAATTTCTGCTTCTTTTGTTTTTAAAGGATTTTAATCACATTTTTGTGCAAAGCATCTTGCAGAAATGTTGAAAATGGCCTGTTCCTCAGTATGATTTGTCTATTTCAACTTGCTATGGAGGCCAAAAAAGTCAAGCTATCATAAAAAACATATACTAGTATAAAGCCTTAAGTGATCCCAAACTCTGACCTGTGTGTGTGTGTGTGTAGCACTTACACACTAATCCTCACAATAATAAAGATGTTAAATACTCATCTGAGGAGGAAACAGTGTTGCATCATAATGAAAAGAAGTGTGACGTGCACTTTTCTGTAAACTAAGGCAAACATTTTCACTGATTTAGGGTAGAGTAAAAATATTTACTGTATTGCGCAAGTTAGTTCATACTTAGATATAATTGTATATGCAATATTACCTTTTCTTTTCATCGTCATCGTTAAGAGTTCATGATCATTTCTGTTCAACTTTATGTTTCAGGTGATAAATCCATCCACAATTCATGAAACACAACACATGCAACTGAGGTACAAGAAGACGTGACTTCCAAAAGTCATTGAAATCATTTAAAAATCAAATCGACCGGTTAAAAAAAGGCCTCAGGTCCAAATATTAATTTATCACGAATTAACTGTTTGACAACCACTTCCTGCTCTGATGTCCAGATCTGAATTTAAAAAAAGAAATCACAAACAGGCTCCGAAGTCCCGATCTGAATCAACCGAGTCCCGAACAGGCTCCAAAGTGCTCTTCTTTTTAACTTTTTATTCATCTAAGAATCCTGAAAAAAGTATCACAGATTCCAAAAATAATATTTATCAGCAAAACTGTTGATAATTCTAATAATAAATCATCATATTATTCTGATTTCTGAAGATCATGTGACACTGAAGACTGGAGGAATGATGCTCAAAATACAGCTGCACATCACATAAATAAATTACACTTTCATCTATATTAAAATAAAAAAAAATTGTAATAATATTTCACAATATTACATGTTTTCCAGTAGTTTTGATGAAATAAATGCTGTCTTGATGAGTAAAATAAATTCCTGTAAAAAATACATTAAAAATCATTCTGATCCTAATCTCTGACTGGTAGTGTGTGTATGTGTTTATATATATATATATATATATATATATATATATATATATATATATATATATATATATATATATATATATAATCCCACTAACACACTAGGCAAGACAAGGCAAGTTTATTTATATAGCACATTTCATACACAATGGTGCCGATCTGAATCAACCGAGTCGCGAACATGCTCCGAAGGGCCGATCAGAATCAACCGAGTCGCGAACACGCTCCGAAGTGCCGATCTGAATCAACCGAGTCGCGAACACGCTCCGAAGTGCCGATCTGAATCAACCGAGTCGCGAACACGCTCCGAAGTCCCGATCTGAATCAAACGAGTGGCGAACAGGCTCCGAAGTCGCGATCTGAATCAACCGAGTCGCGAACAGGCTCCGAAGTGCCGATCTGAATCAACCGTGTCGCTAGCATGCTCCGAAGTGCCGATCTGAATCAACGGAGTCGCGAACACGCTCCGAAGTGCCGATCTGAAAACTTCGAACAAAGAATGTAAAAAATAAATGCATTTCAATATAGTAAAAATAATTAAGAATGGTCTTTCTCTATGTTATATTAACAGCCTAACTTTTAACGAGCAATGCACCATAAGATCACATTTAAACTATAAAAAACACTATATTTCAGCCTATATTAATAACCTCTATGTAAGGAAACGTTGAATACCGTACTCATCAAATTCATTAAACACGTTATTAAATCATAATTCATTTTTAAACACTGACAGGAACTTTCAGAGCTGATTCCAAGGTTACTGCGTTTATAAAACAACTCTATGAAAGACTCAGATCACGTATCTAAAAATAATTCGCTATAGTAAAAGAGAAATAATAAGAGGAGTTTCCTACCGTTCTGCAATGTTTGGTCTTCACGCATGTCTGACGCTCCGCGGCGCGTCTCCGCCCCTCACACGCGCGAATACTGCACTAAATTAATCATCCTTACTAATTATTATACATTTATTTCATTGTCAGCTTCAGGTACTTCATTTATTATTCGTCAATGAACTGTATGAGGGTCATTATATGAAAACGTGCCATTTTGTGTCCCTCAGAAAAAAAAGCTCTGTAAACCTTAATAAACCAAAAAACAAATAAAATATTTTATAATTTAGTTTCCATAATATGTCTCGTAATATAAGAATGAATTAATTTCTGCTTCTTTTGTTTTTAAAGGATTTTAATCACATTTTTGTGCAAAGCATCTTGCAGAAATGTTGAAAATGGCCTGTTCCTCAGTATGATTTGTCTATTTCAACTTGCTATGGAGGCCAAAAAAGTCAAGCTATCATAAAAAACATATACTAGTATAAAGCCTTAAGTGATCCCAAACTCTGACCTGTGTGTGTGTGTGTGTAGCACTTACACACTAATCCTCACAATAATAAAGATGTTAAATACTCATCTGAGGAGGAAACAGTGTTGCATCATAATGAAAAGAAGTGTGACGTGCACTTTTCTGTAAACTAAGGCAAACATTTTCACTGATTTAGGGTAGAGTAAAAATATTTACTGTATTGCGCAAGTTAGTTCATACTTAGATATAATTGTATATGCAATATTACCTTTTCTTTTCATCGTCATCGTTAAGAGTTCATGATCATTTCTGTTCAACTTTATGTTTCAGGTGATAAATCCATCCACAATTCATGAAACACAACACATGCAACTGAGGTACAAGAAGACGTGACTTCCAAAAGTCATTGAAATCATTTAAAAATCAAATCGACCGGTTAAAAAAAGGCCTCAGGTCCAAATATTAATTTATCACGAATTAACTGTTTGACAACCACTTCCTGCTCTGATGTCCAGATCTGAATTTAAAAAAAGAAATCACAAACAGGCTCCGAAGTCCCGATCTGAATCAACCGAGTCCCGAACAGGCTCCAAAGTGCTCTTCTTTTTAACTTTTTATTCATCTAAGAATCCTGAAAAAAGTATCACAGATTCCAAAAATAATATTTATCAGCAAAACTGTTGATAATTCTAATAATAAATCATCATATTATTCTGATTTCTGAAGATCATGTGACACTGAAGACTGGAGGAATGATGCTCAAAATACAGCTGCACATCACATAAATAAATTACACTTTCATCTATATTAAAATAAAAAAAATTGTAATAATATTTCACAATATTACATGTTTTCCAGTAGTTTTGATGAAATAAATGCTGTCTTGATGAGTAAAATAAATTCCTGTAAAAAATACATTAAAAATCATTCTGATCCTAATCTCTGACTGGTAGTGTATGTGTTTATATATATATATATATATATATATATATATATATATATATATATATATATATATATATATATATAATCCCACTAACACACTAGGCAAGACGAGGCAAGTTTATTTATATAGCACATTTCATACACAATGGTGCCGATCTGAATCAACCGAGTCGCGAACATGCTCCGAAGGGCCGATCAGAATCAACCGAGTCGCGAACAGGCTCCGAAGTGCCGATCTGAATCAACCGAGTCGCGAACACGCTCCGAAGTGCCGATCTGAATCAACCGAGTCGCGAACACGCTCCGAAGTCCCGATCTGAATCAAACGAGTCGCGAACACGCTCCGAAGTCCCGATCTGAATCAACCGAGTCGCGAACACGCTCCGAAGTCCCGATCTGAATCAAACGAGTGGCGAACAGGCTCCGAAGTCCCGATCTGAATCAACCGAGTCGCGAACACGCTCCGAAGTGCCGATCTGAATCAACCGAGTCGCGAACACGCTCCGAAGTCCCGATCTGAATCAACCGAGTCGCGAACACGCTCCGAAGTCCCGATCTGAATCAAACGAGTGGCGAACAGGCTCCGAAGTCGCGATCTGAATCAACCGAGTCGCGAACAGGCTCCGAAGTGCCGATCTGAATCAACCGTGTCGCTAGCATGCTCCGAAGTGCCGATCTGAATCAACGGAGTCGCGAACACGCTCCGAAGTGCCGATCTGAAAACTTCGAACAAAGAATGTAAAAAATAAATGCATTTCAATATAGTAAAAATAATTAAGAATGGTCTTTCTCTATGTTATATTAACAGCCTAACTTTTAACGAGCAATGCACCATAAGATCACATTTAAACTATAAAAAACACTATATTTCAGCCTATATTAATAACCTCTATGTAAGGAAACGTTGAATACCGTACTCATCAAATTCATTAAACACGTTATTAAATCATAATTCATTTTTAAACACTGACAGGAACTTTCAGAGCTGATTCCAAGGTTACTGCGTTTATAAAACAACTTTTGAAAGACTCAGATCACGTATCTAAAAATAATTCGCTATAGTAAAAGAGAAATAATAAGAGGAGTTTCCTACCGTTCTGCAATGTTTGGTCTTCACGCACGTCTGACGCTCCGCGGCGCGTCTCCGCCCCTCACACGCGCGAATACTGCACTAAATTAATCATCATTACTAATTATTATACATTTATTTCATTGTCAGCTTCAGGTACTTCATTTATTATTCGTCAATGAACTGTATGAGGGTCATTATATGAAAACGTGCCATTTTGTGTCCCTCAGAAAAAAAAGCTCTGTAAACCTTAATAAACCAAAAAACAAATAAAATATTTTATAATTTAGTTTCCATAATATGTCTCGTAATATAAGAATGAATTAATTTCTGCTTCTTTTGTTTTTAAAGGATTTTTAATCACATTTTTGTGCAAAGCATCTTGCAGAAATGTTGAAAATGGCCTGTTCCTCAGTATGATTTGTCTATTTCAACTTGCTATGGAGGCCAAAAAAGTCAAGCTATCATAAAAAACATATACTAGTATAAAGCCTTAAGTGATCCCAAACTCTGACCTGTGTGTGTGTGTGTGTAGCACTTACACACTAATCCTCACAATAATACAGATGTTAAATACTCATCTGAGGAGGAAACAGTGTTGCATCATAATGAAAAGAAGTGTGACGTGCACTTTTCTGTAAACTAAGGCAAACATTTTCACTGATTTAGGGTAGAGTAAAAATATTTACTGTATTGCGCAAGTTAGTTCATACTTAGATATAATTGTATATGCAATATTACCTTTTCTTTTCATCGTCATCGTTAAGAGTTCATGATCATTTCTGTTCAACTTTATGTTTCAGGTGATAAATCCATCCACAATTCATGAAACACAACACATGCAACTGAGGTACAAGAAGACGTGACTTCCAAAAGTCATTGAAATCATTTAAAAATCAAATCGACCGGTTAAAAAAAGGCCTCAGGTCCAAATATTAATTTATCACGAATTAACTGTTTGACAACCACTTCCTGCTCTGATGTCCAGATCTGAATTTAAAAAAAGAAATCACAAACAGGCTCCGAAGTCCCGATCTGAATCAACCGAGTCCCGAACAGGCTCCAAAGTGCTCTTCTTTTTAACTTTTTATTCATCTAAGAATCCTGAAAAAAGTATCACAGATTCCAAAAATAATATTTATCAGCAAAACTGTTGATAATTCTAATAATAAATCATCATATTATTCTGATTTCTGAAGATCATGTGACACTGAAGACTGGAGGAATGATGCTCAAAATACAGCTGCACATCACATAAATAAATTACACTTTCATCTATATTAAAATAAAAAAAATTGTAATAATATTTCACAATATTACATGTTTTCCAGTAGTTTTGATGAAATAAATGCTGTCTTGATGAGTAAAATAAATTCCTGTAAAAAATACATTAAAAATCATTCTGATCCTAATCTCTGACTGGTAGTGTGTGTATGTGTTTATATATATATATATAATCCCACTAACACACTAGGCAAGGCAAGGCAAGTTTATTTATATAGCACATTTCATACACAATGGTGCCGATCTGAATCAACCGATTCGCGAACAGGCTCCGAAGTGCCGATCTGAATCAACCGATTCGCGAACAGGCTCCGAAGTGGCGATCTGAATCAACCGAGTCGCGAACACGCTCCGAAGTGCCGATCTGAATCAACCGAGTCGCGAACAGGCTCCGAAGTCCCGATCTGAATCAACCGAGTCGCGAACAGGCTCCGAAGTGCCGATCTGAATCAACCGAGTAACGAACAGGCTCCGAAGTGCCGATCTGAATCAACCGAGTCGCGAACAGGCTCCGAAGTGCCGATCTGAAAACTTCGAAACTAAAAAAACAACTCTATTTCTCTAATAACTCTAATAACTCTACAATTCTATGAAAGACTCAGATCAAGTATCTAAAAATAAATCACTATAGTAAAAGAGAAATAATAAGAGGAGTGAAGATTCCTACCCTTCTGCTGTGTTTGGTCCTCACACGCGCAATTACAGCCTAAATCAATCATCTGTGCTAATTATTATACATTTACTTCATTGTCAGCTTCTGGTTCTTCATTTATTATTGTTCAATGAACTGTTTGAAACAAAACAAAAAGCTGTATTTCAGTAATAATTCAAAATTATAAAAATAAAATATATAAAATAATGGTTTCTATTTTAATATTCTTTAAAATATAATTTATTTGTGTGATGTGCAGCTGTATCTTCAGCATCATTCCTCCAGTCTTCAGTGTCACATGATCTTTAGAAATCATGAAAATATGATGATTTATTATTATAACTATTAATAGTTGTGCTACCAAATATTATTTTGGAATCTGCGATATTTTTTCAGGATTCTTCGATGTATAATTTTTTTAAAGAACAGCATTTATTCAAAATATAATTTAACACATCCTGAATAAAAGATTATAAGATCTAATAAAGAATACAGTTTCTTATAAAAAAAGAAGGGATAAAAATTTACTACCCCAAACTACTGAACTGTAGTGAATATTGTTAGAAAATATATATATATATTAAATAAATGCTTTTCTTTTTAACTTTTTATCCATCAAAGAATCCTGAAAAAAGTATCACAGATTGCAAAATAATATTTATCAGCAAAACTGTTGATAATTCTAATAATAAATCATCATATTATTCTGATTTCTGAAGATCATGTGACACTGAAGAATGGAGGAATGATGCTGAAAATACAGCTGCACATCACATAAATAAATGACACTTTCATGTATATTAAAATAGAAAAATGTTAATAATATTTGACAATATTACATGTTTTCCAGTAGCTTTGATCAAATAAATGCTGTCTTGATGAGTAAAATAAATTCCTGTAAAAAAAGCATTAAAAATCATTCTGATCCCAATCTCTGACTAGTACTGTGTGTATGTGTGTGTGTGTGTTTATATATATATATATATATATATATAATCCCACTAACACACTAGGCAAGACAAGGCAAGTTAATTTATATAGCACATTTCATACACAATGGTGCCGATCTGAATCAACCCAGCAAGCAATTTTGCGTCTAATAGACGTCTAATAGCCGTCTAAACACAGCCGAGACGTCTAGGCTAAATCGAGGCTAATTTTGGGCTGTCAGTGAAAATCTAATAGACGTCTAAACATACCCCAAGAATAGACAGCTATTGAACGACTATATTTATACGTCCAATAGACGTCTAACCATAGCCCAAGAATAGACTAGTCATCAATTAGACCGCTAAACAACTACATACGTCTAATAGACAGGCAATATGGGTCTAGGCTAAAACAAGGCTGATTTTGGGCTGTCAGTGAAAATCTAATAGACGTCTAACCATAGCCCAAGAATAGACTAGTCATCCATTACACTACATATACATGTAATAGACAACAAAAAGAGGCATAAGGATTCTTTTCACTCAAATATAACAGGTTCTCATAAATTAAAATCCATCCAAACTAATTGAATATAAAAGGGATTTATTTTGAACAATTATATAGACAACAACAACTTGGACAACATTCAAACATAAAAATGAACAAATAAAACATTGGAAAAATATGTAAAACAATTAATTTTTAAGAATTAACTGTTTACTTTAGATCCATAACCCCCACCCCCTGCCCTCCCTGGTGCTTGTTTGAAATGATTAGAAATAACATTTTTTATTTCACATTCCATAGCTGATGGAAAGCTGGTCATCACTGCGTCTGCCAAATGAGAAAAAGGAAAGAATTATTGCTCAAAAAAAAACATTGTTGACAATCCTTTTTAACTAATTAGTCAATCACTTTTGCTAGGATGATTTAATAGATAGAGTTAACAGAATATAGATTGAGACTATATAATTTATATCAATATAGACAATAATTTATATCAATATTATAATTAATATCAATAATTGAACATTTTTGCTCGCTTAGTGGTGATGCAATACGGCGTGTAACGATACGCGTATTGAACAATTCTGTACAAGGCATATATATATATATATATATATATATATATATATATATATAAATATATATATATATAGGCTATATAGACACACACATATACATATATATCTGACATTTTCTTCTCGAATGTTCATTTTTATCAAGCTCATATATGCAAGTTCTGTAATTTCACTTAAATGACAATGAAAATGACCTATTAATTTTCAACGAGAGCATTAACTCGATCTCTCAAGCGACGCCATTCTCTTAGATATTTGGGATCCATAACTGCTGAATATGGAAATAAAATTAACATTATAATTGATTATGTAACACTCTTATCCCAAGACATGTCTGACTACTACCATAATGTGTTTTGAAACTGAAATACAGTATTTTTTTAAATTATCATTCTAATGAAGGTGAAAACAGATTTTATTTTCATTTCTACTTTAGTTCTTCCCTCAAGTTTAAAGGGATAGTTCACTTCGAAATTAAATTTTGGTATGTTTTAGCTTACCTTAAGAACGTCCAAGATGTAGGTGTCTTTGTTTCCGCAGTAGTTTCAATTTTTTAGGTCAAACTATTCTTGTCTGTCAGTCATATAATGCAGGTCTATGGTCACCACCTAAAAAGGCCATGCACAGAGAAGTCCAAATTAAACAATTCCCCATTGTAAGTACACATTGATGGACTAAGACACGAAACGAGCAGTCTGTGTGAGAAAATGAACAGTATTTATATCGTTTTTACCTCTTGTACACAGCCACGTCCAAGTGATATGAGGGCACGCGTGCTTCCAGGTGTGTGATGCGTCCGCGTTCTGGCTTTATTTGCGCAAGCGCCGCACTTAGACTAAGCCAGCCCAGAATGCGCACACACCGAAGCACGCGCGCCCTCAGATCAGTTCGACGTTGCTGTGTTATAAGAGGTAAAACGATATAAATACTGTTCGTTTTCTGACACAAACCGCTCGTTTCGTGTCTTAGGCTATCAGTGTGTATGGTGGGGAATTGTTTAATTTGGACTTCTCTGTGCATGCTCTTTCAGGTGGTGACCATATAGACCTGCATTATATGACTGACAGACAAGAACAGTTTGACCTAAAAATATAAAAATTGAAACTACTGCGGAAACAAAGACACCTACATCTTGGATGCCCATAAGGTAAGCTTAAACATATCAAAATTTAATTTCAAAGTGAACTATCATTATAAATCATTCTTTATCACTTACTCATATAACTCTAATAAACATAAAAAATACTTATAGGCGTAGTTCACTTAAAAAAAATAAAATAAAAAACAACATGTAATCATTTACTCACTTTCACTTGGTTCCAAACCTGTATGGCTTTCTTCTGTTGAACACACACAAAAAAAATATATTTTGATAAATGTTGGTAACAAGACATTTAATGGTAGTCACTGACAAGTGTTCTGTATATTCAATTTCTGTACTTTGTTGACTGATTGCAGGATAATTTCCAATAAACAGTGTCTTTAAATCAAATAAAGTGGATAACATCACTCCAGTTCTGAGGTTTTTACACTGGTTATCTGTCTGTCAAAAAATTAATATCCAAAAACTACAGTTGGTAATTAAATTAACATTTTAAGGCCAAAGTAAATTTCTAATCTTCTGATGCACTATGAACCATCCAGAGTAGACCTCTCAGGACATCTGGGACAGTAGCCAGCTACTTTTATATCTCCAAAGTCAAAACAAAACATGGAGAAGCAGCATTCAAATTTATATCTGAAACAAATTCACTGAAAACTGAATGTATGCTGCATATTTTAATTATTTACAAACTAGTTTAAAGACTTTATGTTTGCCACTACCTTTTATTAAATGGAGAGGATTTTTTTTTTTTCATGTTGCACTATGCTGCTGTTAAATTTTATGTAAAGTACTTACAGAATTTGCTTTAAATCAACTCTAATTTAAATACAAATAAATACTGGTATCTTTATAATAATAAAAAAAATAGTAATGATAAGTTTCATAGTTTCATGCTTACCACATTCATTGAATTTAGATACATTTGCAATAACACGTGCAAGGTAACGTTAACTTTTTGGAGAAAAGTAGTACTCTGCAATGTTAATGTTAAAATGTCACGGTTTCTACACATTATAACAGCTAACTAATTTAAACAATAAACATATCAAAAATAACACGCATACTCACAAGATCCAAGTAGAAATGTGAAGGTTTTCACTCAGACTGTTGCTCCCCCGTTGCACTCCGACAGCTGCCTCGTGTAAAATAAAATGGCGGAAATGTTTATCGCGAGATTTGGCTTAAGTGATCTAGTCACGCAATGGCATTAGTTCCAGTAGACATGTCTCAGTAGTGTTTCAATTGTGCCATCTAGCGGTTGGGAAATGCAATTGCATTTGATTAGATATTTTTATCGTAGATTGTGTATGAATGTTTGACAGAAAATATATATTAAGCTGTGTAAGCGAAAACATTTCAAAGACTAATATTCTAGGTCGCTGGTCTATATCTGAGCCCAGATTGCAATAATTTCGCCAGGTGGGCTAAAGCAGACCGCATATAGCCCGTCCAATTCGGAGCTAAATCGTGATCTACCATGCCGTGAAATGACGTATTGAACCTTGATATCATACCAATGCGAACATGATTGAATATTAACCATTTCATGCACTGCCTGGCAAAAAAATACAATTAATCAGTTTTGACAAAAAGTGGGCTACAATAGCCGGGTCTGAATACGAGCTAAATCGTGGCTACGCACAGCCTACACATATAACATGTAAAATAAAGTAAACCAAACAACTTGTAATCACGTTAGACTCTGCGTACATGATGGAATATCATACATCTCACAAGTTATTTTGCAAAAAAAATACATTTATCCAGATTAAATGTTATTTGGGCTAAAAGTGGGTTACACATAGCCGGACTATATCTGGTCTATATTTAACCCAGACGTTGAAATGACGGCTATTGCTTGCTGGGAACCGAGTCGCGAACATGCTCCGAAGGGCCGATCAGAATCAACCAAGTCGCGAACAGGCTCCGAAGTGCCGATCTGAATCAACCGAGTCGCGAACACGCTCCGAAGTGCCGATCTGAATCAACCGAGTCGCGAACACGCTCCGAAGTCCCGATCTGAATCAAACGAGTGGCGAACAGGCTCCGAAGTCGCGATCTGAATCAACCGAGTCGCGAACAGGCTCCGAAGTGTTGATCTGAATCAACCGTGTCGCTAGCATGCTCCGAAGTGCCGATCTGAATCAACGGAGTCGCGAACACGCTCCGAAGTGCCGATCTGAAAACTTCGAACAAAGAATGTAAAAAATAAATGCATTTCAATATAGTAAAAATAATTAAGAATGGTCTTTCTCTATGTTATATTAACAGCCTAACTTTTAACGAGCAATGCACCATAAGATCACATTTAAACTATAAAAAACACTATATTTCAGCCTATATTAATAACCTCTATGTAAGGAAACGTTGAATACCGTACTCATCAAATTCATTAAACACGTTATTAAATCATAATTCATTTTTAAACACTGACAGGAACTTTCAGAGCTGATTCCAAGGTTACTGCGTTTATAAAACAACTCTATGAAAGACTCAGATCACGTATCTAAAAATAATTCGCTATAGTAAAAGAGAAATAATAAGAGGAGTTTCCTACCGTTCTGCAATGTTTGGTCTTCACGCACGTCTGACGCTCCGCGGCGCGTCTCCGCCCCTCACACGCGCGAATACTGCACTAAATTAATCATCATTACTAATTATTATACATTTATTTCATTGTCAGCTTCAGGTACTTCATTTATTATTCGTCAATGAACTGTATGAGGGTCATTATATGAAAACGTGCCATTTTGTGTCCCTCAGAAAAAAAAGCTCTGTAAACCTTAATAAACCAAAAAACAAATAAAATATTTTATAATTTAGTTTCCATAATATGTCTCGTAATATAAGAATGAATTAATTTCTGCTTCTTTTGTTTTTAAAGGATTTTAATCACATTTTTGTGCAAAGCATCTTGCAGAAATGTTGAAAATGGCCAGTTCCTCAGTATGATTTGTCTATTTCAACTTGCTATGGAGGCCAAAAAAGTCAAGCTATCATAAAAAACATATACTAGTATAAAGCCTTAAGTGATCCCAAACTCTGACCTGTGTGTGTGTGTGTGTAGCACTTACACACTAATCCTCACAATAATAAAGATGTTAAATACTCATCTGAGGAGGAAACAGTGTTGCATCATAATGAAAAGAAGTGTGACGTGCACTTTTCTGTAAACTAAGGCAAACATTTTCACTGATTTAGGGTAGAGTAAAAATATTTACTGTATTGCGCAAGTTAGTTCATACTTAGATATAATTGTATATGCAATATTACCTTTTCTTTTCATCGTCATCGTTAAGAGTTCATGATCATTTCTGTTCAACTTTATGTTTCAGGTGATAAATCCATCCACAATTCATGAAACACAACACATGCAACTGAGGTACAAGAAGACGTGACTTCCAAAAGTCATTGAAATCATTTAAAAATCAAATCGACCGGTTAAAAAAAGGCCTCAGGTCCAAATATTAATTTATCACGAATTAACTGTTTGACAACCACTTCCTGCTCTGATGTCCAGATCTGAATTTAAAAAAAGAAATCACAAACAGGCTCCGAAGTCCCGATCTGAATCAACCGAGTCGCGAACAGGCTCCGAAGTCCCGATCTGAATCAACCGAGTCGCGAACAGACAGCATTTATTTCATCAAAACTACTGGAAAACATGTAATATTGTGAAATATTATTAACATTTTTTTTATTTTAATATAGATGAAAGTGTAATTTATTTATGTGATGTGCAGCTGTATTTTGAGCATCATTCCTCCAGTCTTCAGTGTCACATGATCTTCAGAAATCAGAATAATATGATGATTTATTATTAGAATTATCAACAGTTTTGCTGATAAATATTATTTTTGGAATCTGTGATACTTTTTTCAGGATTCTTAGATGAATAAAAAGTTAAAAAGAAGAGCACTTTGGAGCATGTTCGCGACTCGGTTGACTCATCAAGAGTAAAATAAATTCCTGTAAAAAATACATTAAAAATCATTCTGATCCTAATCTCTGACTGGTAGTGTGTGTATGTGTTTATATATATACTCCCACTAACACAGGCAAGGCAAGGCAAATTTATTTATATAGCACATTTCATACACAGTGGTTTTCATACACAGTGGTGCTTCGCGAACAGGCTCCGAAGTGCCGATCTGAATCAACCGAGTCGCAAACATGCTCCGAGGTGCCGATCTGAATCAACAGAGTCGCGAAAAGGCTCCGAAGTGCCGATCTGAATCAACCGAGTCGCGAACAGGCTCCGAGGTGCCGATCTGAATCAACCGAGTCGCGAACACGCTCCGAAGTCCCGATCTGAATCAACCGAGTCGCGAACAGGCTCCAAAGTGCCGATCTGAATCAACCGAGTCGCGAACAGGCTCCGAAGTCCCGATCTGAATCAACCGAGTCGCGAACAGGCTCCGAAGTCCCGATCTGAATCAACCGAGTCGCGAACACGCTCCGAAGTCCCGATCTGAATCAACCGATTCGCGAACAGGCTCCAAAGTGCCGATCTGAATCAACCGAGTCGCGAACAGGCTCCGAAGTCCCGATCTGAATCAACCGAGTCGCGAACACGCTCCGAAGTCCCGATCTGAATCAACCGAGTCGCGAACAGGCTCAGAAGTGCCGATCTGAAAACTTCGAAACTAAAAAAACAACTCTATTTCTCTAATAACTCTACAATTCTATGAAAGACTCAGATCAAGTATCTAAAAATAAATCACTATAGTAAAAGAGAAATAATAAGAGGAGTGAAGTTTCCTACCGTTCTGCTGTGTTTGGTCCTCACACGCGCAATTACAGCGCTAAATCAATCATCTGTGCTAATTATTATACATTTACTTCATTGTCAGCTTCTGGTTCTTCATTTATTATTGTTCAGTGAACTGTTTGAAACAAAAAAAAAAGCTTTATTTCAGTAATAATTCAAAATTATCAAAATAAAATATATAAAATAATGGTTTCTATTTTAATATCCTTTAAAATATAATTTATTTCTGCGATGTGCAGCTGTATTTTCAGCATCATTCCTCCAGTCTTCAGTGTCACATGATCTTTAGAAATCATGAAAATATGATGATTTCTTATTAGAACTATTAATAGTTGTGCTACCAAATATTATTTTGGAATCTGCTACTTTTTTCAGGATTCTTCGATGTACAATTTTTTTTTTAAAGAACAGCGTTTATTCAAAATATACAGTATTGTTCAAAATAATAGCAGTACAATGTGACTAACCAGAATAATCAAGGTTTTTCGTATATTTTTTTATTGCTACGTGGCAAACAAGTTACCAGTAGGTTCAGTAGATTCTCAGAAAACAAATGAAACCCAGCATTCATGATATGCACGCTCTTAAGGCTGTGCAATTGGGCAATTAGTTGAATTAGTTGAAGGTCATCAATTTTGTGAAGAAACAGGTGTGAATCAGGTGGCCCCTATTTAAGGATGAAGCCAACACTTGTTGAACATGCATTTGAAAGCTGAGGAAAATGGGTCGTTCAAGACATTGTTCAGAAGAACAGCGTACTTTGATTAAAAAGTTGATTAGAGAGGGGAAAACCTATAAAGAGGTGCAAAAAATGATAGGCTGTTCAGCTAAAATGATCTCCAATGCCTTAAAATGGAGAGCAAAACCAGAGAGACGTGGAAGAAAACGGAAGACAACCATCAAAATGGATAGAAGAATAACCAGAATGGCAAAGGCTCAGCCAATGATCACCTCCAGGATGATCAAAGACAGTCTGGAGTTACCTGTAAGTACTGTGACAGTTAGAAGATGTCTGTGTGAAGCTAATCTATTTTCAAGAATCCCCCGCAAAGTCCCTCTGTTAAAAAAAAGGCATGTGCAGAAGAGGTTACAATTTGCCAAAGAACACATCAACTGGCCTAAAGAGAAATGGAGGAACATTTTGTGGACTGATGAGAGTAAAATTGTTCTTTTTGGGTCCAAGGGCCACAGGCAGTTTGTGAGACGACCCCCAAACTCTGAATTCAAGCCACAGTACACAGTGAAGACAGTGAAGCATGGAGGTGCAAGCATCATGATATGGGCATGTTTCTCCTACTATGGTGTTGGGCCTATTTATCGCATACCAGGGATCATGGATCAGTTTGCATATGTTAAAATACTTGAAGAGGTCATGTTGCCCTATGCTGAAGAGGACATGCCCTTGAAATGGTTGTTTCAACAAGACAATGACCCAAAACACACTAGTAAACGGGCAAAGTCTTGGTTCCAAACCAACAAAATTAATGTTATGGAGTGGCCAGCCCAATCTCCAGACCTTAATCCAATTGAGAACTTGTGGGGTGATATCAAAAATGCTGTTTCTGAAGCAAAACCAAGAAATGTGAATGAATTGTGGAATGTTGTTAAAGAATCATGGAGTGGAATAACAGCTGAGAGGTGCCACAAGTTGGTTGACTCCATGCCACACAGATGTCAAGCAGTTTTAAAAAACTGTGGTCATACAACTAAATATTAGTTTAGTGATTCACAGGATTGCTAAATCCCATAAAAAAAAAGTTTGTACAAAATAGTTTTGAGTTTGTACAGTCAAAGGTAGACACTGCTATTTTTTTGAACACACCCCTTTCAACTAATTGCCCAATTGCACAGCCTTAAGAGCGTGCAAATCATGAATGCTGGGTCTTGTTTGTTTTCTGACAATCTACTGAACCTACTGGTAACTTGTTTGCCACGTAGCAATAAAAAATATACTAAAAACCTTGATTATTCTGGTTAGTCACATTGTACTGCTATTATTTTGAACAATACTGTAAATCTTTTCTAACAATATTAATCTTTGATATCACTTCTTATCAATTTAACACATTCTGAATAAAAGATTCTAAGATCTAATAAAGAATAAACTTTCTTATATAAAAAAAGAAAGGATAAAAATTTACTGACCCCAAAACTATTGAACTGTAGTGAATATTGTTAGAAAATATTACTTTTTTAAATAAATGCTCTTCTTTTTAACTTTTTATTCATCAAAGAATCCTGAAAAAAAGTATCACAGATTCCAAAATAATATTTATCAGCAAAACTGTTGATAATTCTAATAATAAATCATCTATTCTGATTTCTGAAGATGTGACACTGAAGACTGGAGGAAGACTGGAGACTGGAGCTTGACAGAGGACAGAGGACCCCTCTGTCAAGCTCCTGAAGTTTGCAGATGACACCACACTCATCGGCCTCATTCAGGACGGTGACGAGTCTGCTTACAGACAGGAGGTAAAAGAGCTGGCTGTCTGGTGCAGTCTCAACAACCTGGAGCTTAACACCCTCAAAACAGTGGAGATGATCGTGGACTTCAGGAGAGACCCCCCCGCACTCCCCCCACTCACCATCATGAACAGCCCTGTGACTGCAGTGGAGTCATTCAGGTTCCTGGGAACCACCATCTCTCAGGACCTGAAGTGGGACATTCACATTGACTCCATCGTAAAAAAGGCCCAGCAGAGGTTGTACTTCCTCCGCCAGCTGAGGAAGTTTAACCTGCCACAGGAGCTGCTGAAACAGTTCTACTCCACCATCATTGAATCCATCCTCTGCACTTCAGTAACTGTCTGGTTCAGCTCAGCTTCTAAATCTGACCTCAGAAGACTACAGAGAGTAGTCCGGACTGCTGAGCGAATCATCGGTTCAACCCTCCCATCTATTCAAGAACTGTACTTATCCAGAGTGAGAAAAAGGGCTGTCAAAATCACTCTGGACCCCTCACATCCAGCACACTCCCTCTTTGAACTGTTGCCATCTGGTCGACGCTACAGAGCACTGAGCACTAGAACGACCAGACACAGGAACAGTTTCTTCCCTCAGGCAATTCATCTTATGAACAGCTGACAATAATGGCGAACACACTACACTTTATATTTATATACACACACACTTTATTTATCTAACACACATACTTAGTATACACTTAAATTTTGCACACAATATATATGTACATACATAACTTCACTTTGTAATATACCTGCCTACAATTGTCATTTGTATATTGTCATTCACTGTCTACATATTTGTATTTTTTATTCTTTTATTATGTGTTTTATGTTCTGTCGCTGTCATTCTGTTGTACTGCGGAGCTTCTGTCACGAAAACAAATTCCTTGTATGTGTAAACATACCTGGCAATAAAGCTCATTCTGATTCTGATTATGCTGAAAATACAGCTGCAGATCACATGAATACATTACACTTTCATGTATATTAAAATAGAAAAATTTGAATAATATTTCACAATATTAAATGTTCTCCAGTCTTGCTCTTTCTGTCTCTCTCTCCGTTATAGATCGCTAATTGGATTCCAGCTGATGTCCATCATTCATCAGTACTGAGTGAATGCTACAGAGATCCAAGTTGTATAAGACGGCAAAGAAATAATGCTGGAGGACTGACGGCTATGCGCTCACTCTTTATCCTGATCCAGATTGGTGTTATTCTGTGTATCTCAGTGTGACAAAGTGTGGTCTTTATTAACTTTGTGAATTAACTTGTCAATTACAAACTATGAGAGAGTGTGTGAACGTTTTTATGATTATTTTGTGTTCTTTTTTAATTTATGTAAATACCTTTGATTGTATTTCTTAGGAAGTGGTTGGGAGAGGGTACTATTTGTTTTGAATACAATTTTTTTTTTATGTTTATGGTAGACAGGGAGATAGGTAAGACTCTGTCATTTCTTTTCTTTTTCTTTTTTTTTAGTTAAGGTTATTTAGAGTTTCTGTGTTTAGCTAGAGGGTTTTTTGTTTGTTATGTTGGCCTGGCCTGGCCCTCTCCTGAAGATTTGCTTCCTTTGTTATTAGTAAATTAAGTTATTTGCTTAATTTAGTGTTTGTGCTTTTCTGGATCAGGGGATTGATGTGACCATCAGACTTTTGTTTATTTACATTTTGTTACAACTTCATTTAACCCCTAGATTAAAAGTGAGGTTCGTAACAATGAGTAAAATAAATTCCTGTAAAAAAAAAACATTAAAAATCATTCTGATCCCAAACTCTGACCGGTAGTGTATGTATGTATGTATGTATATGTATATGTATATATATATATATATATATATAAGCCCACTAATACACTAGGCAAGGCAAGTTTATTTATATAGCATATTTCATACACAATGGTTATTCAAAGTGCTTTACATAAAATAATCAAAGAAAAAAATAAAATAAAACAAGCAATTTTAAAACTTTTAAAATGATTAAAAAATTTACTTAATTTAAATTCATTTAAAAACAGTTACAAAGTTATTTTACATTAAAAAAAACAGTGAAAATATAGTGCAATCAGTTCAGACATTACACAGTGCTCATTCAATAAATGCACAGCTAAACAGATGAGTTTTAAGTCTAGATTTAAATGTGAATAGTGTTTTAGCACATCTGGTCTCTTCTGGAAGCTGATTCCAACTGCGAGCGGCATAGAAACTAAAAGCAGATTCCCCTTGTTTTGTGTGAACCCTTGGTATTTTTAACTGAATCGATCCTAATGATCTGAGTGCTCTGTTAGGTTTATATTCAGTGAGCATATCTGCAACTGCAGTTTTTAAGGAGTTTGGAAATGTCCCAGAAAGAAGTGAGGTGTTCACCACTTCTAAGAGATCTGCTTCTAAGCAGTTAAGCACACTGTTGAAAAAAGATGTGGGAAGTGTGTCAAGATAGCAGGTATGTCTTCCAGAATGTTGCTATCAATTGCTTCAAAAATAGACATAGTATCTTTTTGATATTGTGGCTGAATCTGTCTGACCTCTGAGTTACTTGAGGATGTGCTAATCGCCTTCCTGATATCTTCTCAGAAAAGAAGGATGCAAACTCATTGCATTTGCTGTCTGAGAGCATTTCACTGGGAATCTGACTTCAGTCTATGTCTCGTAACTTTGAACGCTCCTCTGGTTTCAGTTGTGTTTTTGTTAATTTTGGTGACGTATAAATAAAGTCTTCCCATCTGCCTGCACTTGAGTCTTCGCCTCTTGCGATCCGTGACACTACGGCCTTTAATAACAATGGATGAAAAGTATAGAGCCCTACTGATGATTAAATCTAGAGTGTGTTCACCTTTGTGTTCGGGTCCATGCACATGCTGAATCGACAGGTAAAAAAAGAAAACATCAAATCCAAATATTCATTTATCACCAATTAGCTGTTTGACAAACACTTCCTGCTTCGATGTCCAGATCTGAATTTAAAAAAATCTCAAACATGCTCCGAAGTGCCGATCTGAATCAACCGAGTCGCGAACAGGCTCCGAAGAGTCGCGAACATGCTCCGAAGTCCCGATCTGGATCAACTGAGTAGCGAAAATGCTCCAAAGTGCCGATCTGAATCAACCGAGTCGTGAATAGGCTCCGAAGTGCCGATCTGAATCAACCGAGTCACGAACAGGCTCCGAAGTGCCGATCTGAATCAACAGAGTCGCGAACAGGCTCCGAAGTGCCGATCTGAATCAACCGAGTCGCGAACAGGCTCCGAAGTGCCGATCTGAATCAACCGAGTCGCGAACAGGCTCCGAAGTGCCGATCTGAATCAACCGAGTCGCGAACACGCTCCGAAGTGCCGATCTGAATCAACCGAGTAACGAACAGGCTCCGAAGTGCCGATCTGAATCAACCGAGTCGCGAACAGGCTCCGAAGTGCCGATCTGAATCAACCGAGTCGCGAACAGGCTCGGAAGTGCCATTCTGAATGAACCGAGTCGCGAACATGCTCCGAAGTGCCGATCTGAATCAACCGAGTCGCGAACAGGCTCCGAAGTGCCGATCTGAAAACTTCGAACAAAGAATGTAAAAAATAAATGCATTTTAATATAGTAAAAATAATTAAGAATGGTCTTTCTTATATTAACAGCCTAACTTTTAACGAGCAATGCACCATAAGATCACCTTTAAACCATTAAAAAAAAACACTATATTTCAGCCTATATTAATAACCTCTATGTAAGGAAACATTGAATACCGTACTTATCAAATTCATTAAAGAGCCAGTAAGATGAAAATTCTTAGCTTCCTATCACTGTTTATAAGTCCTGTACATTAGGTTTAAATCCATCCAAGTTTAAAAAACATTGTCATTTTGTCAAAATATCATTTTAAAATTACCTCAATTCTCAGAGATTCCCAAACGGTTCGCGCGAAGCTGTTCAAAAGATTCATGCTGAGTCCCAATTCGCCTACTTATACTACGACCTAAAAGTATGTACTTTTTTTGTGAGGGAAAAGTACATACTTTTGAGTGTGTAGCAAAAGAGTATGCACGCTCTGGGACATACTTCGATGACGTCATGCAACATGAATGACAACGTGGTTGACTAGTTACGCACACCACAACTGTTAACGTTTCATTCATTCTTTATGTCCAATAAAATTTTATTTACTATTCCCATCATTTTTTCTCATCGTTTTTTTTCACAATACATTTTACTATGTGTGCTTCTACCAAGTTGAGGAGTGAGGAAGCAGGGCTGCGTCGTCGTAGAACCAAACGCAGGTTGTTTGTGAGGCGGCTGGTTCTGACGTTCATGTGCAATGTGTGTAACGAAATAAAATATAACTTTAATTAGGGTTAAACATTTGAATTCTTACACTTAAAAGCTGAGGGCGCATCTCCGCTGCTGTGCCCGGCTGCCATGTTTACATCACCACAAAGCCATCGCAAAGCTCCTCCCTCCCGTACGCAATGGGTTGTGGGCAATATTAGCACTTAGAGTGTGCATTGATCTGCACTTCGAATTCTAACCGGAAATAGTAGACCATCCGTGTATCTTTGGAATACTATTTTCAACATACTACGATTTGGGACGTACTAATTCTAGTTTCGCATACTATTTAGGACGGATAGTATGCGAATTGGGACTCAGCATCAGTTTCCTTAAACCCCACCTTTCGGGAGCATACTGTGTTCTGATTGGTCAACTAACATAAGCAGTTTGGATTGGGTGTTCCGCACACACCTCCACGGTAAACAATGCGTTAGCATCTGTTTGGGGTGAATTAGATCTTATTCCTCTCATCGCGAAGCAAACAGTAAAATAAAAAACTTGAACAGTCTCGCTGCTTTTTCTTCTGTGTGTGTGTATTCAAGCCGCGCGCTTCAGTTTGAATCTGAATAGTGCGTTCAGCGCGGGGGCGTGGTCACATTAGATATAACGAAGGGAGACATGAAAAACAGACATCGCGTTGTTTTCATATGGATTACTTTATCACAGAATATCTGTTTTCGGCAGCACTTGATTAGTTTTAAAGTAGACATGTCAAGCTTTCTATAGATATCTCTCTCATGTCTCTTCGTTGAGTATTCACGGAGTTACACTTCATTTTAATTACGTGTTTGTACATGACGATAAGCGCAGACAGGCTGCAGACAGCACACATACTGATAAGACGCTCGGGAGAAAACAGACACATAACTTCATAATCATACTTTGCGTTGTGATTCGGAGATGCTCGTTGTTCTAAATAAAGATGGTAATGAACCCTCTTTTATGGCCAAACGCTTTGAAAATCCCGCTGTACTGAGATTAGAAAAGCATTCATCAGTGAAATGTTGTGAACACAACAAAAGGGATTTGTTGTACTGCTCTGGTATTGTGGTGAAAATTAATTTTAGCCATTGGTTCTCCTGATTTTCATTCTTTGGCAGTGAAAATAAAACAAACTTGCCTTTACAATTAAAAACACAGTCTCCTCGACATGATGCTATCACACCAACCAGAGCATCTGTGTGGGGGGGTGGGGCAGGTCAGAGCTTTGTTTCTCCCAAGACAGAAGGCGGAGATTATTATGCAAAGTGTTCCTAGTGACGTACATAGAAATGGGCAAAAGATTTGAAATCTATAACGACTTGTTTCAGCGATTCAGAGTCGACTCCTTACTTTAGAAGCCAATTACTTTATAAATCGTGTACTTTTTGGTTTAATTATTTGCACATTGTTTACACAGATGGACAGCTACATCATACACTGTAATACAGGTAATGTTTGATTTCCCATCTGTGTGGCTCTTTAAACACGTTATTAAATCATAATTAGTTTTTAAACACTGACATGAACTTTCAGAGCTGATTCCAAGGTTACTGCGTTTATGAAAGATTCAGATCATGTATCTAAAAATAAATCGCTATAGTAAAAGAGAAATAATAAGAGGAGTGAAGTTTCCTACCATTCTACAGTGTTTGGTCCTCACGCGCGTCTCCGCCCCTCCATACGCGCGTATACAGCACTAAATTAATCATCTTTACTAAGTATTATACATTTACTTCATTGTCAGCTTCAGGTAGTTCATTTATTATTGTTCAATAATAAAACTTACTACAAACATGTCTTCTATATCCTCAGTTGTTGCGTATACCGAGCTGCAACGGACACATTTGTACATTATTTTCCTTGAAGCCATTGTGCGAGTTCACTTTCATACCGCGTGCTTTATATACATGTTAATGCTGATTGGACTGCAGTTCTGACACACCCACCAAACAAGAGAAAACGAATGTTAAACCCTGTTGCACACAAGTGCACGCCGTTTCCAGGAAACATGACGTTCAACCCGGAAACCATAGCAAAACGTTGCGCACCGTTTTGAACTTGAACATGCCCCAGGTAACGCAGAGAAAAACGTGCCCCATTAGAGACTTCCCCCAGCAAGGAGGAGAAATTCAAGAAAGTTCTAGGTCATTCTCGAGCTCCAACCTCCTGCTCTCTCTCGTGAAGCCAATAAGGAAGTGACTTATATTGCAATTCATCGACTGGCCGCTTGAGGCTGGCTGCAAAAGGGAGTCAGTCCCCTAGACTCCCCATGTTAAAATGCCCCACTTTACAGTAGAAAAAAAACGTTTACAGCCTGGTGCAAAAAATGATTTTGGTCTAAATAGCTAATTCTGCCCTTCATGACAACTGTGAGGGGGGTGAATTTTTTATAACTCATCCGTTTAAATTATATTAATACTTTTATTTCTGCATAATTAAAGGTGTGACCACTTGAGTGACAGGTGGTTTGCCGCTGCTGACTCTGCCGTCGCGCTAGGTAGGCGTGGCTTCACCAACCAGCTCCAGCCTTTTTTGCCCATTTTTGATTGTCTTGGAGAGTCGCGTGATGACGCGCTGCCAAGATGACGACGGCCCGCTCTGCACAATTTAAGCCCATAGACAGTAAAAGAAATGGACACAGCGACCCCATTGGAACTCAATTGAGACAAATGAAGCCCAGTTTTAGCGTTTTTTAGCACTTCCGTTTCTGACGCGCAGACTCAAACGAAGCTTGACGACGTCAGCAACCTGTCAGACAGATGTAAATCTTGTAAGTGGCTGTGCGTGCAAACTGCCATCGTTAATGTTGCAGAGACGGCGAGCTTGAGCGGGGAGTTCTTTGTCGTGAGTGAGCAGGAGTAAGTATTCGGATTAATTATTTTGTATAGTATTTTAAAATGTAACGCCAGTACGCCATATTAAGTTAATTGCCTGTGAGCTTCTCTTCCTGTCTGTACGGTAATGCGACAGAGAGCCGAGTGGTTATGACGCAATCGTTAGCCTATTTTTTTACAAAAACTGCTTATACGGGGCAATAATGTAACATAGAAGGTAATGGAGCCCTTTATACATTTTCGTGTATCTTTAGAAATAAATAATGGACAAACAGAGTCTTTAAACGCCTCAGATGTAAAGTTATTCGCTGTCAAAGTGAAGCCAAAATGAATGGGAGTCAATGGGAATGCTAACGCAAGTGAAGTTCTGCTAAAAGATGGCAGCCCCCACCCGACTTCAACTTCCGGTCGATTTCCTTGCCCCTTGTTTAAGCCAAGTACACATAGACAGTAAAAGAAATGGACACAGCGACCCCATTGGAACTCAATTGAGACAAGTGAAGCCCATTTTTAGCGTTTTTTTAGCACTTCCGTTTCTGACGCGCAGACTCAAACTAAGCTTGATGACGTCAGCAACCCGTCTGAAAGATGTACATCTTCTAGTAGCTGTGCGTGCAAACTGCCATCGTTAATCTTGCAGAGACGGCGAGCTTGAGCTGGGAGTTCTTTGTCGTGAGTGAGCAGGAGTCAGTATTCTGATTAATTATTTTGTATAGTATTTTAAAATGTAACCCCAGTACGCCATATTAAGTTAATTGCCTGCGAGCTTCTCCTCATGTCTGTACGGTAATGCGACAGAGAGTCGAGTGGTTATGACGCAATCGTTAGCCTATTTTTTACAAAAACTGTTTCTACGGGGCCATAATGTAACATAGAAGGTAATGGAGCCCTTTATACATTGTCGTGTATCTTTAGAAATAAATAATGGACAAACAGAGTCTTTAAACGCCTCATATGTAAAGTTATTCGCTGTCAAAGTGATGCCAAAATGAAGGGGAATCAATGGGAATGCTAGCGCAAGTGAAGTTCTGCTAAAAGATGGCGGCCGACTTCAATTTCCGGTCGACTTCCTTGCCGCCTGCAAGTACACCCATAGACAGTAAAAGAAATGGACACAGCGACCACATTGGATTCAACGGAGACAAGTGAAGTCAATTAGAAGCACGCACTTCTTGGGGGTCGAGCGTACTGCCCCGACTCAAACTGAGCGTAATGACGTAGATGTCACGTGAGCAACAAGTCTTTTAATCGCTGTGCCAAGAGAAATCTGAATCCCCCACCGAATCTTGCAGACGTTGTTGAACAATTTTGTCCCGTGTCTTTTATGGACTCTCTATGGGCTTCTCCCTTGACTTTATGCCTCCATGTCCCCCCGATAACGTCAGCCTCATAGACAGTAAAAGATTGCCTGCGAGCTATATAATAATAATACACTTCCGCGGAATGTGTATTTGTTGGTGTTTTAACCACAAACTCATTTCTTCCTGTATCAGTCAGCTGCGCTTCTTCTGTTGGGCTCTTTGAGGGCTGTGGTGGATAAACTGATTGCAGTCAGGCTATAAATGAAGTAAATATAATTCATAAAACAGTCTAGATGAGGGAGACTGGAATAATGCATGTCTTAATCACAAACACAGACAATAAATTCAAGGTTTCAATTCCTTCAATATAGATGGCCAATGAGAACTGCTGGATCTTAAAACGGCTACAGTATTCTGTCATGAAATGCTCTTACAGCAATACTGAAGATCCAATCGCAGCTTTATTGTAGTCCCAAAACAGTAATCCACATCAAGGCAAAAAAACAAACAGAAAATCATGCACAAGGTAATCCACAATCATAGAACCCAGAAAAACGAAGTACCACAAACACAAGATAACAGAACTCAATACTGCAGAAACCAAAGACACAGACCACAGCGTATAAATACAGCTGAGCTGAGTATCTCAACCACACACAGCTGAGAGTGATGGACCAATGACAGGAGCAAGGGATGATGGGAACTGAAGTCCACAAGCACTGGGCAGTGTCCTCTAGTGTCTGTCATGGAGACTCCAGCAGAAGACCTGGACGATTCACTGTGTGCTGCAGTCACTTTTGGTAGAGGCCTTATGACCTTACTTTTTAGGCTCTGATGTCAAGGCAAAGGTAAAAATTGCAACATCATCCTTTAAAGTGAACACAGAACCAATAAAAACCTAAATGTCTTAGGAGGGAGGGCAGATGTCATTACTGTGTCTCGAAGCAGCTCCTCGTCTCTCCACTGAACTCATGGTGCAGCTCCTGAGGTGCAAACTGTGCTTATCTTCCTGTTGTATTGTTTTAGTAGATTTGTCCCCACCTCACTGGTCCGTAGGTGACAGAATGCCAAGTGAACTCCTACATTCTTCTAGATTTATGGTCTATATCAGTTTAAAAACACTAAGATCAGTCACTAAGATAAAAAGCTGTTAAATAATAGTTCATTGTTGAAAGGTGTTTTCTACTATATAAAGTTGGTAATGTCTGATCTTGTGGTCAATGTGTCACTTCCTGATGAAACTGAAAATTTTCGCTGATGTTCATCAGATGAGGAAGAGAACCAACAGAATCAACACACTTATAATAATACCTGATAACTGATCAAAATGTCCTTCAGTATGAGGGTTTTCACTGTGCTTTTCATCAGTATGGAGGGTAAGATAAATATTTGAAGTTCATTTTCTGTTTGCTAGCAGTATATTGTTTTAGTGGTTGTGGTCACTGGTCAGGTGATTTACTGGAACAGTTTGTAGAGAATTTATACTATGCAAGTCTTGTACTTTTCACAATTTCCCTTTCATAACAGTGTTTCTGAAATCTGAGATCTAGAAACAGTAAGATACTGCTCTTCTGTGATCTTCTGAAACCTCAACATAGATCAGTCTAGAGATAGCTTTCTTGAGACTACTTTCAAACTGTAAAATGTAAAGTTCCTTGTGCTTTTTCAGTTAAACATTTAGAGAGGTTTTCACTCGCTTGTGAAAAACAGCAGCATAATGTACATTTACCATTATAACAGATGCATTACCTGTTTGGAAAAGGGACTGTTTCCTGACACAGGTTTTCATTTTCATTTGAAATATGTAGTCAGTGGATGCATTTTGTGCCAAAGCAATGATAAAAGACCCACAGTTGAGCCCACATTCATGTTATTATTATGCAATAATGTAAAAAGAGACACAAGTACAAGTAATATGGTATATCTAACCAGATGTAATATTCTCTCAGCTCTTGTGAATGGCGATGAGTTACAGACGGTGATGGAGGGAGATGTTCTCACTCTACACACAGGAGACACTGAGAGTCTCAGTGAAGTGATGTGGCTGTTTACACGAGGTGATCAAACTGTTCGTATCGCACAGATGTATCAGGGTTATGAACCCTTTTATGATAAGAGACTAACCAGCAGAGGGAAAATTAACCCAAAGACTGGAGATCTGAGCATCTGGAACATCAGCAGCAGCGACTCTGGACTTTATCAAGTTTCTCTCCACAGTAGATCCGTCTCAGAGAAAAGCTTCAGAGTGGACGTTTACAGTAAGTTTTAGCTTCATAGGAAATAGCAAAACTATCTGTAATATCCAGGATCACTCAAAGGCACATTTTAGCAGTTCAGGGTAGCAGCCTTTTAGAAACCCAACAAAAAAAAATATTTTTAATTAATTTTAATTATGTCTTTAATTTTTGCAGTGGTAATTCTGAATTTCTTCTTCTTTTCTAGCTGAAATGTGTTGCTTCTGCAGTGTTACATTTATACATTCATCAGACGCTTTTATCCTGAATATCTTTAATTGTGATTTAATGTCCACATTACAAGATATAACATCACAAAATATCAATTGTAATAAATAAAATTACAGTAACGGTAATCAACATACACTGATTAAAGCAACTGTATGTAGTTTTTTGGCCCTTGTAGATTATACAGTGACCACGTTTCTTTTCAAATATATTATAAATGTTTTATTAGTGTCTCTGTATATTATTTTATGTACTATATTACAATAGACAAATAATAATGTCTCTTCATTATAATTGAAAAATACATTCAGTTTCAGGGTAGATAAAAGAGTTTAATAGATAAAAAAAAAAAAAAAAAATTATCATTACAGGGGGATTGTGTACACACACTGCCAAAACACATTTCAGCTCAAACAACTTGCAAATGGGCATGTAGCATACGATAATCCCTTAAATACATAACAACAACAAAGTAGACTTGTGTACAGCATATCTGTGCAATAATCTGTTCATACACTACTAGTGAGGAGTCGGTTCCCAGGACAAACATTTCTCATTTCATTGCTCATTTCATATTGTGCCAGCAGTCATTTATACATTGTTCAGCTTACAATTTTAGTTATTCCTGCAAACTCCACCTCAAAGAGTTTTTTTTTTTTTAAGGGCCTGTTTCTGCGCCGGTCATCAGGTCTCTTGTTAGTGTAAACCAAACTCAAGGTGAGTCAACAGATTCCCAATCAAACCCAAATATAAAATACTAAACTACCTCTCTGTCTAATGAAAAATGTAAAAATCATTATTTACAAAAGAAGTGGCACAGACACCCTACTGTCACAAATATTCCAAGGATGAAGACAATGATGAAAATTAAACAAGGTTTGAATAAATCCACAGAATGCCAAACTGTGAGACAGCTGTGTAATACAGACAGTACCAGACAAATGAAAGATCACACAGCAGCAACTTGACTGCAAGACAAATAAGGGCCATAACGATGAACACCTGAGTAAATTAAATAAATTGCAATGACAACTAAAGAGTGGCGGGAAAACTGAACAAAAAAGACATGTGACTGAAGAAAACCAATGACAAGTCCATGAAAACACAACTAAGTCCATGATGTAACAAATCAGAAACGTGACACCTACAGCTTCCAACTTTTGAAATATTATTTTTATTTTATTTACAGAAAATAAAAAGGTTTTCTGAAAAAACAAATCTCTTTCAGGTTCATTCAAGCAGTCAAAGAAGATGGAGGAGACCTGTTCTGTGTTCTGCTCGGTGAAAAATGATCGAGACGTGTCTATCTCGTGGTATAAAGGAGGAGAAATCCTGAACCAGTCCAGCAATCCTGATCTCAGCATCAACCTCAGTTTATCATTAGAGCTTCATTATAATGATCCAGAGACCTACAGCTGTACAGCTGTCAATCCAGTCAACAAGAAGAGCATCCATCTTCACATTAAAGAGATCTGCCCACGACAGGAAGGTACAAAAACTACATTTACCACAGAACTCTCTTCCTGCCACAGTGACCACAGCCTCTGATTGACAGAATTGTTTATGAATAACCTCATATCTATATAATTTCTCTTCTTTATCAGATTGTCAGGATCATTGTGGTGTCACTGAGGCTCTGGTTCGTCTGGTTCTCTCTGGTCTGCTGGGAATCGTTACCGTTATCTTTCTGTTTGAGCATCTGAGGTTCAGCTCATTTCGAGGAGGAGCTGCTTCTGTATGATGAAGGAACTGTTATGAGTCACACAATGGCCAAAAACATGATGGTGATGGAACGCTACCAGAACTGTTGGCAGTAAGGCTGAAAGTGTAACTTGAGGAAACCATTTGGGACAGGGCCATAAAATGTCTCAAATCATTTTGACACTGAAGTTGGTGTTCAGGAGAAATATCTGAAAACTGATCATCTATTCCTGACACCCTTAAAAAAAAATTAATGAATGAAAAAGGGATGTTTGGTCCCTTCTAAATATAAAAACGCTGCTGTCTGCCCATATTTATCCACTCATTACAGAGCAAAACACACTGCTGAAATGTTCTGCTTCAAAAATGTATGTTATATTTTCAGCAGTAATATCTCTTACACGCTCACAGCAGCATGTTGTGGATGTATTGGCAGTAGCAAGTCTCAGTACTTGCTCTACAGCAGCGTAACAGATCTATTCCTCCAAGACCAAATACATTAACATTGTCATGTACATTATCATGCCATCATCATGACAGAAATATTTATATATAAAAATTATTATTGCTGCTGCTATTATTATTACTACTAGTACTATTATTATTATTGATTAAAAGAAGTGCATCTGGATGGGTGCTGTCAAGGTCTTCTGGTTTCTTCTCCTGCATGTCTACCAAGCAGAGTTTCTCAGAGGATTCATCTCTCTCACGTTCATCTGCTGATTATAGAAAAAGGAGTTTTGCTTTATTAGTACTTATGTCAGTGAAGTAACCCAAATTTGTTTTATAGGGCTATTACGTTCAACTTAAATAAAACAGAATATATTAACTTAAATTGCCGCTTTTTTATGATCTACTACACTTATGTAGTATCCATAATGCCTTTCTCAACACATACTGGTCATAAATTTGAGCATGTCATTGAACATTTGATATTTACAATGATCGACAGCTCGACCAAAAATACATAGAAAATGTAGTTCATACAGACAATGACTTGGATACATCTGAGAAGATTGTTAATTTTGAATTACAATTCATTTTGACACTTTCTGTAGGGCTTTGAAAAACAGGTTGATGTAATTATCCTGCAATTCTAATAAAGAACATGTGGTAACACTTTATTTTAATGTCCAATTCTCGCTATTAACAACCCTTAACTACGACTTTAGCCTCAATCAACTCCAAATTGTCTGCTTATTAATAGCACAGTTAGTAAATTAGTAAGGTTGGCTTAGTTTAGTTTAGGCATTGGTTAGGATAAGGTAGGTTAAATATGACCATGCAGAATAAGTGTTTTATAAGTTTTAATAAACAGCCAATATGTTAATAATAGACATGTTGATAAGCAACTAGTTAATAATGAGAATTGGTCCTTACACTAATGTGTTAACGAAAATGTCCACACATTCAAATCTCAAAAGGCAAAATAATGATACCCAAAACAATAAAACAAGGTTTTATATACGTGTGTGTGTGTGTGTGTGTGTGTGTGTGTGTGAAAAACTATAGCAATGAGCCTTATGAATGACTGTCTGTCAATGTCAGAAAGTTTCTTTTAAAATATCTGATAAATTGTAAAGTCTAAGTTGTCGCAGATTGTGAAATTTTAAATCCCAATTAAAATAATGTTTTCTGATCTTGATACAAAAGCCAAGGACATCTAATCCAGTGGACTGACCTCCAGTGATGCTTGATTGACTGTCTCCCACTTCTGAATCCACTGTGCTGTCGAGGAAAACAAGTTTCTTCCGGTTTTTCTGTAGAGGAATGAGAGATTTAAATCACACTAAACTGCACTGTAAAATATGATCACTGCTGTTGCTACATTTTTGTGTGATAAAATGTACCTTTTTGCAGATGCATACGCTGACAACAGTGACCACTATGATTGCGATGACCGCTAAGATGATGACCAATGAGATGACCACTCTGATGATGTATGGTGGGCTGACTGTGATGTGTGGGCCGACTATGATGATGAATGGTGGGTTGACTGTGATGGACCGGCCATCAGAAGACTCTAAAATTATTATTTGGAAAGGAAAAAAGTAAATAGCTGAAAGTTACAGTTTAACCAAAATAAAGTTACAGCATCTATACATTTTAGCACTTTATGCTACTAACCTGTGAATACAACGGTGAAAGTTTCCTCGATCACGTTGTTCCCGATCACCTCGACATTGTATGTTCCTGCGTCAGTGGCACTGGCATCACGAATGATTACAGAAACATTTTCAGATCCAAGCTGGTGTGAGAATCGGTCGGTGTCGATGGCGTTGCACCCTCTCTTCTTCTCAATGTCAGAGCAGTAGCGGAAGATGGGAACTTGTGTGCCATTTTTGTTATGTTTACAAAGCGTCACTCGATTGACATCCCCCATTTCAGGTGTTTTGACCGGAAGGATGACGTTTTGTCCTCTTTTTACATCCACCTTCATGTCGCTTAGGGCACCTGATAAAATAAATTTTATATATTGCTTAGTGACGTATTTTTACCTTTAAAAAAAAATAATAAAAACATGGTGCGTCTCAATCCGCTCCCTTGTTCAATAGTAAGGGTGATCAGGGAGTGGGTCATGTTAAGGGCTGTCCCAATCGCGAAATCTTTCCAGTGCACTGGAACGTTCGCTCCCTGAAAGATTCCACAAAGCCCCTAAAAAAATAGGGAGTGTCTGCTCTCACTATGTTCCCTTACCGGAAATAATGTCACATTTCTGAAGCACGAAACAAATCACACGAGCCAACTTGCTAAATATAATGACACGCGATAGAAGATTTGAAAAAGACAAACCTTTTTTATTTTTAGCATATTTCAACAAATACACATCACTAGACAGGGGTTGAAGACATCTAATTAACATTTATTATTAATATTAGGCTGAAATATTGTAAAAACTTGGAACAGAACGATGTGTTTAAAGAGAAGAAAAAAATAATATCAAAAAAGAGATCATTTCTATGTGTTGTTTATTAATTCCACTGATGTTGTAGGCTTACGTAATGATGTCACCGGAGTTAGAGTGATCACTGTCCCAACGTGCATTGATCCAGTGAACTATAGTGTCCGAATTCATGTACACCATCTAGTGATTCATGAGCTGGGGTGCTGATTGAGACGCCGACAGTCTCACTAAACTTTGCCATCGCAAAATTTATATGGACACTGGTATAAGATGTCACGCTCTCTGGCGTCTTTTTTAACATAGTTTTACAAATGATATAAAATACATATGTATAGGCTACAAAATGTACAAACATGTAATCTACTTCACTTTACGCTCCAATTGTGCAAAAAAGTTAGCGTTCTTTTAATTAAAAATGCCGAACTTCTATTAATCACAGTGTTTAATACGTCATACGAATTCACAGGTCAGTGTTGACTGTTGAACTGAGACGCACGAAATTCTTTTCGAAGCGTGTTTCCGGTTTCCGTGTCAGCGGAACTCCAGAGATCAACATTACACGTAAATGCTAATGCTAAACGCTAGAATTATATTCGTAAACGCTAGACTTACTTACTGCTTTACTTACCGGCGAGGGCAAGACCTGTTATGAACGTGAAAAAGCGGCGCATTTTCATTATTTTTGTTCGGTTTGTCTCTTGATGTAGTATAAACGGCTACGTGTGATTCGATTGTCACTGAAGCTCCAAATTGTTTTAAAACAGACGCCACGGCTGGACTATTAGTAGCAGCTAAGGCGGAGCGGTGCGAGTCCCAAAGCCGCTTTAAGTCGAACCTCGGATCCGACATTATAGCCTATCTTATGAGTACTTTCATAAAGGTAACTAGATTCAGCCTTTTGTTGATTTATGCCTAAAATACTGTTCTTTACCTTCTCATAGCAGTTAATACAGTATGCACGTTTGTTGTTGTCCTTCGTGTAACATTCCCTTGAAGCAACCTTCATATATAGTCTACATTGATTTCAGGCTGTGCTTTTCTTTGTTCCTTGCGATATTTTAAAACTGAGACATTTATCATTTAACGTCAAAAACGTTATACTGTGAAACAACTATTTTCATTTTTTTATGATTTAATTGCTGTAGTAACTCTGTTCTGAACAACAAATCCTTGTTTTTTCATCAAATGTAGGCTATTCTAACTATTCGGCTGAATAAAAAATATTGGAACTTTATACTTCATTACCTGAGGTTAGCATCAGTTAGCTAGCCAGAGTTAGCATCAGCTAATAACATTTCTCAAATAGGCTGATATAATTTTGTAATTCATAATTATATTATTCTTAATTTTAGGCTAAAACTGCCTACATACACTGATTTAGCTGTGAATGTATAAAACAAATTTCTGTCAAAAACACCTTTGTTAAAAATCGAATAGCTAACATGAAAACTCAGGACATTTTTCATACTTGGTTTAGAATTTGTCATTGTTACTTAAACTATGAGAAATATTCTGGACACATTTAACTTTTGTTTCAGAGAAGAAGAAGAAAAATACAGCCCCTTGAAAGGTTGTTTTCCTCCACTCTACCCTAAAACATAAAAAAGCTCCATTACTCCAAGGTGTGTTCCGCAGACAGATCGGTGTTTGACAAAGTATCGCAAGAGTTGTAGACAGCAGACGGCTCCATGTGTTTTCGATTTTCTCTCGCGATACTTTGATGTTAAACACCAATCGGTCTGCGCAGCGCCACTTCATGTCGAACACATCCAGTCTTCAGTATCACATGATCCTTCAGAAATCATTCGAATTAAATGATTTGCTGCTCAAGAAACATTTATTGTTGTTATTATTACGATACCTGTTTAATGAAAGTGGAAACCGTGATACAAAGACTGTTTTCAGAATTCACAGATGAACAAATTTTGGAATTCAGCACTTTTGAATGATATTTGAATGTGAAAGCATTAAAAATGTTTTTGTTGTTGTTGTTGTTATTACAATTTCACACAATATCATACGTTCACGTCATCACAGATTATACCAATATTCAGTAGGATCAAGGCCATGGCCCATCTTGATTCCAGGACATGTGAGAGCATGTGCAATGATTTTTTTTTTTTAATAAAAACATGAAAATGCAAGAACAGTGGCATTTTTGTTTTAATCCATTTTTTATATATATATATACCAAACTTTTCTTGATGAAAAATGTGTAATTTGCATTGTAATGTGTTTTTGGGGCAACATAGAATGAACAAATAAGTGCAATATTGGGAGTAATAATTAGGAAGATTTTCATAATATCTAATATTTAATAGGAACATTGATATTTTTTTTCCCTCTCTCTATTCATTTGTTGTGTCTCCCAAAATGTGTAATAAACATGCTTTAAGTCCCGGTGTCCATACTGTGGATGAAATCAATGTTCTGTTTCATAACAGGTCATATTTTGATTTGAAACCAACATTTTCCTGAGATGTTGATTTATAACACAATTTGGAAATTAGTCTTTATTTAAATAATTACAAAATATATTTCCATAAGGGTGTTACACTTTCACTAAATTAATGTCAGCCATTTTTAAAGGCCAAGGAGAGGGAGTGGTCACGGTGAAACATCCAATCATTTGATATATCCTAGAAAGCCATGAATGTGTTCTGTACAGGACATCCAGACTTAAAACTGTGAAATGTAACATCAGAGAGAAATCGATAAAAAAATGGCCCCTACAGAGGACAAAACTGGTAGTCAGGAGGATATACATAAATACACACATAACTTCTCCCAACATTTAGACTGATTTCATGGAGTTTGTTGATGGTGCATAAATCCCTGTTTGCCATTTGTTATTAATTAGGAATATATTACAGGTTTCAGATCCATCAGAAGTATTACTTACCACAGAAATCCTGGCTTGTGTTGATTAATACCCTAACACACCAATCATAGTAGACACTGGTGTACATAAAACAGTATATTTTATACTTTTTTATTATGGCCATGTATTTTATATTCATACAGTTGTGTTGTAAATTTTGTGATGTACCTTTACCCCATCTGTGGATAAAACTTAACACAGAACCAGTTGCTCTCTTTATTCAGTAAAATGCAACTACTCTCATGAGTGAGTAACTTCTATCTTCAACATGAAAATATACAAATTGCTGTATGGTCTATTTAAGCCATTTGTTATAAAAATGTAAAACATTTACCTGTTATTATAAATTTGTAGAATAGAATTAAAACGTGAAAGTACTGCAAGGTTGCTGATTTCACAGCATGACACACACATCAGAGTCAAAATGATTATCGTCTGAATAACAGTGCATCACCTGGTAAAATATTTATTTATTGTTTCATATTCAACTACCTCAGGCAAATCAGTACATCAATCATGAACCACAACACAATCTACAGTTTAAATAAACATGGCAGAGGACAGAAACATTCCTGTAGTATGGACAAGTTTTATTAGTTTTTCCCCACAACATCTATATTGCTCTCTCTTGCCGTTACAGTTATATATATTTACATATAATTATTTGATGCATATTGTATGTACTGAAAATAATGTTTTACCCAAATTTCAAAAATCACCACCAAGCTGAATATATAGAGTGCTCAACTGCAATAAATATTGCTTGCAGTTAGATATTCAGGGCCCTAGACAGGAATAAAAACTATTAAGTTGTTTCAGTTTATTATTTGACCAATAAATGACAATTCAAAAAAAGGTTTTTGACATATTCCTAAAATATTTGTTTTGTCTCTTTATTATGACAGGTGGCTCAATAAATTTGTTAAGCACTGTGTATGTGTGTGTGTTATATGTGTGTTTGTGTGTGTTTTTGATAATAGAAAAAAAAGACCCTTTTTTTTTTTAAGTGTTCTTTCTTCTTGGACAACCAATCACAATCTTTAAAAGAATGGGTCGACATTGCAACAGGGTTATCCCAAGCCTTGTTGCTAAGATGAAAGTTTTTATCTTTTCCTGGCTTAGAGTTGCTCTCAGATTGGTCCTGAATCATTCTTATGCTAAGATTTCTAGTTTTAAGCCAAATAAGCCCAGATTTCAATTAAAATTTTAACTGAAAACTAGATTTGTGAATTTTTTCACAGCTAATCTCTTGTCCATGAACCCCTCAGTAAGTCTGGTAAGTCAAGAGTGTGAAAAATAGGCGCTCTTCATGTTTAATGACTATTTCCCATAAATACGGAGTCTGGAACCATATAAAATCACTTTTTTAGATAAAAATTGATGTGTGAAAACTTTCACAATCGCATATCACGTTTCGGCATTTTTAACTGCTCTGTCCTCTTTTTCTCATGTGATAATATAAAGGTGGCTGTGCCAATGAATCCAACGGTCCAAGGTGTTCCTTAATCAGCACATAAGAATAAAATTTGTCATGCAGTCGTGTCATAATGGGGTCTAATGGACTATTGTCATTTGTGAAATATTTCACGGTACAGTTTTAGTTACCCTTAACATCACTATTCTGATTTGTGAAACGTTTCACAGTTTGGTTAATTAACCTTTTACTAACTCCTTAACTACACTATTCTGGTTTGTGCAAACTTCCACAGCAGTTTTAGTCAGTTAACCCTTCTCTGAGTGATTAACTTCCCTTTTCTGATTTGTGAAAGGCTTCACACTACAGTTGTGGTCAGTTAATCCTTCCATGAGTCCTGAAAAATCACTATTAATGATTTATCAAAGGATTTACAGTACAGTTAACTAACCCTAACCTGACTTCTTACTTTTACAATTCTGATTTGTGAAGCCTTTCTCAGTGCAGTTTTGTAAGATTAGTCATTCCCTGAGTGCTGAACTACACTATTGCAAGTTCTGAAAACTTTCATAGTATATTTTTAAAGTGAAAGTGAATAAAACAGTGCTTTGAAAGTTTTCACAAATGAGAAAAGTGATGTTAGGGACTCAAGGAAGGATTAACGGACCAAAACTGCATTGTGTATAGTTTCATAAATCAGTATGGTGAAGTTAAGCCCCTTTCACAGTGCACGTTTGACCCGGAAAATTGCCAGAACATTGCTGGATCGCCTTCCGTGTACACAAACATGTCCCAGATTGATCCTGCGTTGGGGACCCGGGTTCAGTACAAGAACGAGCACTGTGTGAACAAAACACTCGGGGAAGGGTTAACTAGGGCCCTATGAAATCAGTTTTATTTTTTCCCAAATTCCGTTTTAATTTTTCATGTTTAGGGCCCTATGAAATGTTTTATTGTTACCTAATTCTGTGTTTTAGCAGGTCTTATTATTTAAATGCATAAAAACTTAATTTATTCATTTTTTTCTTAAAATTGCATTTTTTCTCCTCAGAAATTCTGTTGTATTTACATCTTTCTGGTTATCAAATGAATGAATAAAACATTTAATTCATTTTTTAATTATTGAAAATTAAGCAAACTTTATTTTTTGGTAAACAAAGGGGATTTACTCTTAAAAATAAACATAGGAAGAAATGTTGTTTGATTATTCCTTAAAAAAATACTTTTCAGATACTTGTCTTTAAATGACACCGTGAATACCTTTACAGTTCTGTGTATGTGATGACGCTAGTTTTACTCAACTCAAACAGTCAGATGCTCATGAAGTGACTCTCAGAGCAGTTCTGGAGATGTTGTTTATGTGTTTACTTCCTCGTTTATTGAGAGGAAAGACGCTGAATTCACCGGAGCGTCACGTGCACTTCCGTATGTGTAATAAACTAAACCACGCTTCTGCTCCATTCATTAACACAGACACGCATAACATGCAGGATTCATATTTAAATAGACTTTTCCGGACTTAATATTTGCAGATATTAGTCCATAGCACGATTTGATGTAAGTGCAAGTACCTACTTTTGATTAATTCATTCAAAATTGGACAAATTCTGTGACATTCCGTGTTAAACTGTAAATTCAGTTTTTATGACTGGATTCTGTGATTCCATCTGCCTTTTCTGCATCGCAGAAATCATAGGGCCCTAGTTAACTGGCCAAAGAATGTACTGTGAACCTGTTATTGGTCATCTGTTCATTGAGTCCATTCTGTCCTCCTGTGTATATTATTATCTCTGTGTATGTGCATGTTTGTGTTACAGGTTCCTTGTGATCCCTTCCTGGAGGCTGCAATTGGTTTTCCTCACCTGACCATGATATAAGGACTGCCCAAAACACTCAATCTCTGTCATTATTGTGCCATCATGTGTGACTGTGTAGCTCATTGCCACTGCACTATCATCATCATCATCCATTTAGTCTTACTGTCTTACCAGAGAGATTGTGAGCCATTATTTAAGATTGTTGGTGTAATTGTGATTCCGATCTGCTATACTTGTTAACTTGACCCACGACTGATTAACTATGATTTGGGTTCTGTTTTTGAACTGACTGCTAAGGACTTATGTATATACTTTTTGTAAATATTCTTGTATATAGCGTTGCCAAATTGAGGGATCTAGGGGTTTTGATGCCATTTTATTTTGCATGTCTTTTTACACTGTTTTTGTTTTAGGGAGTTAGGCAAGTCTGGACTGTACAAAAGTGTAGATGTGCAAAAAAAGATGGTGGTTTGGTTTGTAACTTTGGCCTGGTCTGCCCCAACACTAAACCCTTGTTTAAAAAAACGAACTCCATTATAGTGAGACTTTCTTTCTCTTCCTGTTATGGCAGGTCCCTAGATTTTAAAGTTCAAATTACAACTATAAAAACCTTTTTCGTAACCGAAACCTTTCATAAATCAAAATAACGATCTGGACTCAGGAAAGGATTAACTGACCAAAACTGCATTTTGAAAGTTTCACAAATCAGGCTTCATCTAAAAATGATTTATATTACCAGTAAATTCTTAGGCAAGTACACTGTAGGTCCACCGTAAGTAAAAAAAAAACAGGGTAATGATTCACATCTATATTTTTTAACTCGAGGCAATGAATTTTTTTTCCATTGTATCAAACAAAAAAATATAGATGTGAATAATTACTCTAACTTTTGTTATAATTGAATGAATTAAACACTTTTTTCAGTGTAAGTGCAACCAAAAATTCAAGATGGCACTGGTTTCAGCCTTCTAAGAGTCCAATGTTTATAACTATATGCATTATAAAATTAAGATTGAAAAGAGGAGAAAAACTAAACAAAACACTGATGTCGGACCAGACAACTGCGTCACATGATATTTAAAAATCATGATGAATTACATGCGATTTTATTTAGATGTGTAAGGCAGCACACTGCTGATTTATACCCATTGGAAAACTTAATAGCTATGAAACCGCAAGCTATCTTTACTGCGTTGCTAGATTGGTGAATGTGTATATGGTTACCAATAAATGGGACGCTACATTTTATTCAAAACATATTCGATATCTCTAAATATCTTTTGGCTTTAATAAGATTCCGAATCAGTAAACAAGGATTTAATCATGAATGAAGCGTCCTACGTGATTTCTGTTGTTTCCAACAATAAAGCACTTGAACAACTGATAATTAAACAACTTTAAAACCCGAAGTAGGAAATTTCCGGTAGTAGGCTACGTGATGCAGCGTAACTCCGTATATTTCAGAACAGCGGCCTTTTATGTGAAAGAACGATCACAGCGCCCGAGTGACGCATTGAATCAGCTTAGTGCGTTTGAATGGATTAAAATCTGTTTAAACGTTAGTTTATAAGTCATTAAAAACACTTGAAACACGTCCTTTTTTTGAGGAAGCAGCACTGGATCTTTCGGACAGGTGATTAACATTACAGTTTTAAGGGGCTGAGACGACAGATAGTGGTTTAAGACACACAAACAAGGGTCTATAACCGTTCCTGCCACCACCTGTTGTCAAATATTACACTTACTTGAAATGAGGAGAACTAGGAGAAAATGGCGCATCCTTCTTTAGTGTGTGGCTCCGTCTGTGTGACGATGCTGAGCTAAAACTCGTTTAGGTGGAGTACACCTGCGACCTGATTGGTCCCTGCCAGTGTTAAACTCCACCCTCAACAACAAGCGTCAGTTCGAGAACGTTCCGTCAACTCTTTTACCCATGTTTCCTTGTTTTGTAGTCTTTGATCAGATTTCAGCAATAGCTTTCACATTAGTCGGTTTCCTGTTCGTTATTTTATGTTTTCATTGACTTGGGACTGAAATCTAATTTATACATAGCCTATAAAACTATAGTGATTTCTCGATCCATTGACTTGTCCATTCAATAAATTATTTACAAACAAAATATGGCCACGCAAATGTTTATTCTTTGTGCCACAAAAAATGTATAGTAATCCAAGTTGTGATAACCAGCTCACTGCCTCCGTCTAAATCCTAGAACACCTGAGTTCAGAAAATGAAGTAGCCGAAATGGCAGGATATTTGGAGTTGATTTAGACAAGTTTCATTAAAGGGTAAGTTCACCCAAAAATCTAAATTATGTCATTAATAACTCATGACGTTCCAAACCGTTTTTTTGTTTGTTTTGAGTGTATGGTCATAAAAAAGAATTTAAAAAGATGGGCGCAAAACCTGTTTGTCATGTCTGTATTTGGAGAAACTAACTTAACAGCTAACTTAGCAAGAGGGGTACCTCCATTTGATCAGGATTTTTCTTTTTTTTCTTTTTCTTTTTTTGTGGCTGGTGTCGATCAACAATGAAAAATATGAAAAACATTACAGATTATTTAAAATATGATACTATCTTTCTTGCTGGCAAATGAAATTAATAAAGAAAATGAACAAAAGTTTTCATTCAGAATATTTCATATTTATTTTTATCTGAATGATGTGATGATATTGAGGGGGTATATTAGCTGGATCTGATTTTTGAGGGGGTAAACCCTGTGCAAATTATGGTCCAAAAAATGGGTGAACTATTCCTTCAATGCTAAAAGAAGGTAACATTTTTTTCTTTAGTGTCTATTCTCCAAATCATTGGGACATACTCCAAATTAAATTTCATGACCGGTTTTCCAGTGCAATGATGCTGTCATGTTAGCTGTTGACGTCTTACCTGGTTTGTGACAGATTTTATTAACCGTGGACACTAAACAGTGAACATTGCGCAGTGGTAGCATGCGTAATTTCCACTAAGGAGGCAAATAGTCTGTAAAGAACCTCTCAGGGTTTCCTGCATTTGCTGATTCAATAAAGAACTTACACATTACAATCACCTAGAAAATATATTTTAAGATGAAAAAATTAAGAAGTAATGCATGTTGTGATAAACAGCTCACTGGTCCTGTAAGAAATATAGATTCAGAAAATAAAGTCAATTGCAGGATACTTTATACAGAATCCTAAACTTCAGTAATCTGTTTAACACATTTGAGAAGGAAACATAAGAGACTGTCTTTCTGGACAGAGTTTGGCCACTTTATATTTCACTGATGCTTTACACATCCTTCTGACCTTCAAATAATATCTCTAGGATTCCCTCATATTTTAATGCATTTTGCAGATGAATGTGTTTGGTTATAGTTGATAAGAAACAGCTTGAGGATATGTATCTAAATTTTAATATAAATGATTTAATGGTGAGTGGATGGGTGTTTGGGAGGTCAGTTTTACAGCACATCGCTCACACACTGCAATCTTTTGGTGGAAACCATGGAAACTAATTTCATAGGTCACCTCCTCAAAATGCTATCCGTTCATTTGCAGGTGCAGCATCGACAGAACAACAACTCAACATAATATCAGTATTAACAAATAGGTGAAACTTTCTTTAATTGTTCAGATTTGCAGTGTAAGTATATGCAGTGACATGTATGTAAGAAAAGTATTTTATCATAAATCACGTTAACGAGAACACTTGAATGAACTTCAAGCTTTGGAAACACACTTTGGGACTAGGGATTTTCTGTGCCTTATGCATCTCATTGAATGTACCGGACCCAAATGGCACTTGTTTTGTAGAATGACTCAATAACAGGGACACAACTCCAGGGCACCACTATTTTCATGATATGTTTTTTTATATATATGTCATTTACATCATATATTTGATATTAGATCAACACTTAACATTTCACAATTAACAAATACAGCCAGGCAGAGTGGTGGGTGTGACAAGCATATATAGTCCGTGACCATAGTCCCCAGGTGTGTGTGTTTGTGTGTGTGTGTGGGTGAGACAGGTGTGCAGAGTGAAGTTGAATGAGTCTGGGAGAATGGAAGTGGCGCCCTCTGGTGGTGAGGAGGAGGAACACCGGCTCCGGACTCATGACAAAGTTACAGTACCTGTAACCATTTGTGAAAATGGTGATGTCATGCACATGCATATTCCATGTTCAGTCTCTATGTATGTGTGCACCATCTAATGTTATGTCAAACTAGTGACATTGTTTATGTCTAATTGTCATGTATCGAACATTAAAATTGATTTGTGCGCATTTTTATTACAATTAGTTCAGGAATTATGAAAACTTAAGTTTCAGTTATGTTTTGTAGTACCAGAAAATGTAATACTTTATCTAACCAGATTTAATATTCTCTCAGCTCGTGTGAATGGCGATGAGTTACAGACGGTGATGGAGGGAGATGTTCTCACTCTACACACAGGAGACACTGAGAGTCTCAGTGAAGTTTCTGATATCTCAAATCAAAGGTTCAGAGTGGCTGTTTAAGTTTATGGTCAATAATAAAATATATATAGATATTTACATCGTGCCAACAGTCATTGTAACACACACTTGTACAATAATCATGTGGCATCTAAAGGGCAGTCGTGGCCTAATGGATAGAGAGTCAGACTTATAACCCGAAGGTTGTGGATTTGAGTCTCAAGTTGGTGGGGGGAGTGAATAACCAGTGCTCTCTCCAACTTCAATATTATGACCCTTGAACATGAGACTGAACCCCCAACTGCTCCCTGGGACCTGCAGCATTGGCTCCCCTTGTTCCGGGTGTGTGTGCTCTGTGGATGGGTGAAATGCAGGAAAATAAATAAATTAAAACAGGCAACAAAAATCTTTTTACATTTTCACTTATAGTGTGGAGAATGCAAAACAAACGTCCAGAAACAACTAAAATCAAAAGAAACCATTATTTATATAAGAAATGCTACTAACGCCCTAAAGTGAAGATAAGAGGTAAGATAAGAGTATACAGATAACTGTTAATTATCTCATCAAAAACAAAGCGAGCCATAGAGAGGAAATGAAGCAAACTATCACACACAATTGAAAGGTTATCAACAATACTACATCCAAACACACCAGTAAAACAGGTTTGTCTACTATTTTCATTGCCACTTCAATCTTTAAAATAATCTTTGATTCTGTGGATGCAGCATTCTTTCAGCTACAGAACCACACAGTGTTCAACATTCCTGATCTCTGAATCACAACAGGAAGAGCCCAACGCTGAACAAGTCCATAAAGCTAAAACAAATGACAGCTCAAAACATTCAGAAATAACCTTACATAACAGATGTTCGCTAGGTTCATCAAAGTCACAGAAGATGGAGGAGTTCTGTTCTGTGTTCTGCTCTGTGAAAAATGACCGAGACGTCTTCATCTCGTGGTATAAAGGGAGTGAAATTCTGATTCAGTAATCCTGATCTCAGCATCAACCTCAGTTTATCATTAGAGCTTCATTATAATGATCCAGAGACCTACAGCTGTACAGCTGTCAATCCAGTCAACAAGAAGAGCATCCATCTTCACAGAGATCGGCCCACGACATTTGACACAGAACTCTTTTCCTGCCACAATAACTTGTGTGCTGTGCCTTCACAGAGAAACACATTCAATCACGTTCATGAATAACTCTCTTCTCTTTCAGTTTGTCAGGATCACTGTGGTGTCTCTGAGGCTCTGGTTCGTCTGGTTCTGTCTGGTCTGCTGGGAATCACCACTGATGTATTTCTGGTTGAGCATCTGAGGTTCAGCTCATCTCAGAGAAGAACTGCTTCTGTTTGATGGTGCCTTTAAATGAAATCATCAGTCCTTGTTTTCTTGAGTCCACACAATGTCTTGTATTTCCATTTTCGTCATCATCCTGTTTAGGCTCCATGGTTCAGGTCCTTTTTTGAACGCTGATTGTTATTGTCCACTAAACACTTTGTCACATCCCCCATCTCCAAGGATTCATCTGTAGTTGGTTTACTTGCTGATTGTTGAAAAAAAAAAAAATTCAGGGCTAGTTCAAAGACATGGATATAAATCATTCTTTATCACTTTGTAATAAATTAACCTTTTCAGTGGTAAGCTTATTTTAGAACGTTCCCCATCCAGGAGATTATTAAGACACTTTCTTTTTGCTTTTGCAGAAGTAAAGTCTATTCTGTGTCCTACCTCCGCTCTCACTTTTGTAATGTTACTTGGTATCATCCAGTATTCAGGTTAGCCAGTAACTGTTGTTGTCTCTCTGCATCTGACCACTGCTTCCAACTTGAAGAGCAAAGCTGCAACATGTGTGCATGTTTCGGCTATTCCTGCCATACATGTGCAGTGACCAGAAGTTATGGCACCTGATAAGCTGATGATGACCCAGGGCTTGAGTGGTGTGTCATTCAGCCGTTGTGAGTGCAAGATCTGTTGATAACAACTTACTTTGGCTGCAGTTCAGTAATATATCAGACAATTTGTTTCATGATGATTACTTATTTTATTGGAACAATGTTTCTGTTTTATTGTGTTAGGTATTGGTTTGTGTAATTTATACAATAAAGAAAGAAATTCATGAAAGAGAGTATAGTATAACAATTTATTTGTAACAATTTTTTTCGACACGTTCAAACTAAAACTAAACAAACCATCCTTAATCAGTGATAAACAGTTAACATGACATTATCATCATCATCATCATCATCATCATCTTTACAGCAAACATACCTTCGCTGTTACTACTGTGTTGTCGCAGTCCTTCGGTCGGAATGTAAATAAATCCTGTACCCAGCCATTGGTGAAATGTCCGTGGGCTTCCAGAGATTTATAGTTTTTAAATTGTTCACTGGTATATGCGCTTATACCATAAACAAGATAATTTACAATGTCTAAGTATGAGGATGAAGGTAGCAATGCGGGTAATAACGGTTCCTGGCATCTTTATTGAGTTTATCTCGGTACAGCCTTTACTCAATCTTCTTTTGCTTCTCCAGGTTTTCGAGTTATATTTACTTATCTAGATAGTTATCTAAGTAGTTATATTAGTTATTTATTCTATTATTTACTTCTATTCTTGTAATCGTGGTTGCTTCAGTCAATATCAATGTGTTTAATGTGGGATTAAGATATAGTGTATAAGATATAAACTAATGATTAATTATTTTAATATTTCGTTGATAAAAGACTAACCTAGCCTCCTCAGGAATGCTTCCGTCACCTCACACTTGTTTGGTCATGGCTAGCAATAAGCAGCAGAAACGTATTTCGGACTTTTTTTCGGGTAACACAGTTAAGAAAAGTAAAAATAGTGATGGGAATTCTTCTCAAACAAAGGATGTCAACAATAACGTCGATGAAACGGCGACTGAACCCTCGCCAAAGACTGACACTGACACAAACTCGGTTCAGACTAGTGCTGTTAGTAGACCTTCATCAGCAACACACCTGAACGCAAGGCCATGTTTGGTGCACTTTACATCGAGGTAAGAAATGGTTTTAAATCCCTTATACTCAGGGCCGGATTAACCATACGGGCAACTGGGCAATTGCCCAGGGGCCCATGACCTCTAAAGGGCCCAGGGAAGCAAGGGCACGAGCAAAATACTGTATCTGGTAATCTCCCGCTTTATATTAAACAAACTGTCAACACGGGCTTTGGCGTGCTGCACAGAAGAGACGCTGTGCTGCCTATGACTTTGAATGTGTCACGGTAGGAAATCCATTGTTTCCTCTGTGTCATGTTTTGTGTTTGTATTTGTACTCATGTAGTCTCCATGTGCTCGTTTGGTTGATTGTTGTCACCTGGGTGTTGATTGTCTCGCTCCAGCTGATCCTCATCTCCACTCAGCTACTTATACTCACTCATCTCTCTGTCTGTTGTCAGATCCTCATTCATGTTACAGCCTCACAAGTTGGATTACCGTCTCCCGTGTTCGTGTTCTGGATTGTGTTCGTGTTGTCGTCTTCGTGTGAGTGTTCCGGTCTGTTTCTGGGTTCATCCATTGACCGTCTTCACATTCACCACCGACTTCACCATCCAGCACTTCTCACACCACCGTAGACCTTCTATCACCATTGCCTACATTCTGGACTCAGTTTTCATCGTACTCATTGCTGTGTTTTACTACCATCTTCAATAAACCATTTCTGATTGCCTGCATTTGCTTCCTCCTCTTTTACGAGCCGTCACAGTAGGATCTGACCATCATGGAAGCAGCAGGCGATCGCTCCCCATCTCATCTGGAGGAATTTCTGCAGAGAGCCGTTGGTCGTATGGATCGCCAAGACAAGGCGATAGATGAGATGGGTCGAGCTTTCCAAGCAATGGTGACGAAGGTGTCCGAGCTCGCTCTCCAGGCTCAACAGCAACAACAACCGCCACCCGCTGCGCCTCCCACGCCACCCACACCGCCGATCGTCTCCGGGAGGATTTCCCAGTCCGAACCACGCCTCCCCATTCCAGAGAAATGCCTAAGTTTTGTCGATCATTTCTGTCACATTGTTCTCTGCACTTCGCCCTGCAGCCCCGCACATTTACCACCGAGGAGATGAAGGTGGCATTCGTCTTGTCACTACTGACGGGGAGGGCTGCCCTCTGGGGGACGGCGGTGTGGGAGAACCAAGACAGCTGCTGTGCCTCGTTCCACGCCCTTTCAGAGGAGATGAGACGGGTCTTCGACCGCTCCGTCGCCGGGAGGGAGGCGGCTAAACTTCTCACGGACCTACGTCAGGAAGACAGGTCCGTATCGGACTATTCTATCGAGTTCCGCACCCTGGCGGCGGAGTGTAAGTGGAACGAAGAGGCGCAGTGGGATCACTTCCTGCATGGGTTGGCTGACCGCACCCAACAGGAGATCCGCGCCGTTGAACTCCCCACTTCTCTCAATGGTCTGATTGACCTCGCCATCAGAGTAGACAACCGACTCGACCAAGCTGACAGACGGAGGGGGAGAGCAGCTCTCGCGACCAGACCGGAGGCTCAGCGTCAGCGCTCAGAGGTTGCGGTCAGCCCACCTGGAGATCTTGAACCCATGCAGGTGGGGCGAGCTCGGCTCTCCCGGGAGGAGAGGATCAGGCGGAGATCCCTGGGACTGTGTTTATACTGTGGCAGCCAAGAACATCACATCCAGCGCTGTCCGGTAAAAGACCAAGCCCGATAGTAAAACTGAGGCTACTATCGGGTGGGATCTCTGCTAGAAAGACCTCATCTACATCGACACTCCTTCCGGTGAGTCTACGGTGGTCCACCCACGCACTCGATCATCACGCTTTGTTGGATTCTGGGGCCGAGGGTAGTTTCATGGACTTCAAGTTTGCTAGTAAGCTCAACATTCCTCTCACCTCCCTCAAACACCCCATTGCACCTTTTGCACTCAACGGACACAGACTGCCAGTCATCACACAGACCACTCTACCTGTTTCTCTCATCACATCTGGTAACCATACGGAGGAGATTTCATTTTTCATCACGGACTCACCTCTATCTCCCATTGTTCTCGGTCACACCTGGCTCCATAAACACAACCCCAGGATCGATTGGCGTCTCGGATCTGTGGTTAGCTGGAGCGAGGAGTGTCATTTGTCTTGTCTTTTGTCTGCTGGTGTTAATGTTTCGGAGTCTGTGTTTCAGGGGGAAGCAGTGGATTTGGCTAACGTGCCCGCGGAGTACCACGACCTGAAGGAGGTGTTCAGTAAGTCTCGGGCTGATTCTCTTCCTCCTCATCGTCCCTATGACTGTGCGATAGAGTTATTGCCAGGTACTTCTCCGCCTAAGGGCAAGTTATATTCTTTGTCTATTCCAGAGACGGCGGCCATGGAGAAATATATATCCAGTTCTCTAGCAACGGGGTTCATCCGCCCTTCTTCTTCTCCAGCGGGGGCGGGGTTCTTTTTTGTGGGAAAGAAGGACGGATCCTTGCGACCTTGCATTGACTACCGAGGGTTGAACAACATAACGGTAAAGAATACCTATCCTTTGCCGCTTATGTCTTCAGCTTTTGAGAGGTTGCAGGGAGCGTCCGTTTTCACTAAATTGGACTTACGTAATGCTTATCATTTGGTCCGCATCAGGGAGGGGGATGAGTGGAAGACTGCCTTTAACACCCCTAGAGGCCATTTTGAGTACTGCGTCATGCCTTTCGGGCTAACGAACTCGCCGGCAGTCTTCCAAGCACTCGTTAATGACGTGTTGCGAGACACGGTCGATCTGTTCATATATGTTTACCTGGATGACATATTGATTTTTTCTTCGTCTCTCCAGGAACACGTGCAACACGTACGACGAGTGCTTCTGCGGTTGCTAGAGAATGAATTGTTTGTCAAGGCGGAGAGATGCGTTTTTCATGCAAAGTCTGTTTCTTTTCTAGGACACATCATTTCGACTGAGGGTGTTCGCATGGATCCTGAGAAGGTTAAGGCTGTGGCAGATTGGCCATCCCCAGAGTCTCGCAAGGCCCTGCAGAGATTTCTGGGGTTCGCCAATTTTTACAGGCGTTTCATTCGCAATTTCAGCCAACTAGCCGCGCCTCTGACCGCTTTGACCTCCCCTAGATTGACGTTCAGGTGGTCAGACGCAGCCGAGGCTGCATTTGCCAAACTGAAGAGCTGCTTTGTTTCAGCTCCCATTCTCGTCACCCCTGATCGCTCACGTCAATTCATAGTGGAGGTCGACGCGTCAAAGGTGGGGGTAGGAGCAGTGTTGTCCCAGCGCGCATCCTCAGATGGAAAGGTGCATCCTTGCGCGTATTATTCTCACCATTTATCTCCTGCGGAGGTTAATTATGACATTGGCAATCGAGATTTGTTGGCAGTCAAACTTGCACTGGAAGAATGGCGTCACTGTCTTGAAGGGTCGGGTGCACCTTTCATTGTATGGACGGACCATAAGAATCTCGAATACATTAGAACCGCCAAAAGACTTAACTCCAGGCAGGCTCGGTGGGCATTGTTTTTCGGTCGTTTCGATTTTACACTTTCTTACCGGCCGGGTTCCAAAAACATCAAACCCGATGCTTTATCCCGTCTTTTTGAGCGTTCCGATCGTACTGCTACTCCCGAGTCCATTTTACCGGGGACCATCATTATCTCCGCGCTCAGATGGGAGGTCGAATCGAAGGTTTTGACTGCCTTAGAAGGGGTAACGCCCCCGGCTCGTTGACCACCGAACCGATTGTTTGTGCCAGAGGGGTTACGGTCAGACGTTCTCCAGTGGGGTCATTGTTCCAGTGTTGCTTGTCACCCAGGGGTTAGTAGAACTAGGTTTCTAGTCAAGCAACGATTTTGGTGGCCTGGTATGGCTCGTGACGTCCACGACTTCGTCTTGGCTTGTTCGGGTTGCGCTATTGGTAAGACTTCCAATCGACCTCCAGATGGGTTACTCTTACCACTGTCTGTCCCTTCGAGACCCTGGTCCCACATTTCGCTAGATTTCATTACCGCCCTCCCGCCCTCTAAGGGCAATACGGTGATTTTAACCGTAGTGGACCGGTTCTCGAAGGCGACTCATTTCATTCCCTTGCCCAAATTAACATCAGCCAAGGTAACAGCGGTAGCTGTCATTGACCACGTCTTCCGTATACATGGCCTTCCGACAGACGGGGTTTCTGACAGGGGTCCCCAATTTGTGTCCAGATTTTGGCGAGAATTCTGTAAATTGTTAGGAGTGACTGTTAGTCTTTCTTCTGGGTTCCATCCCGAGAGCAATGGTCAAACCGAGCGAGCCAATCAGGATGTCGAAAGGGTTTTGCGATGTTTGGCTTCCAAGAATCCTTCCTCCTGGTGTCAGCAACTCTCAATTGTGGAGTACGCACACAATTCTTTGCCAGTGTCATCTACGGGCATGTCTCCATTTAAGTGTAGTTTAGGGTACCAACCACCTAATTTTGTCAGTACAGAATCCGAGGTTTCGGTCCCCTCCGCACACGCACTAGTCCAAAGGTGTCACCGCACCTGGACCAGAGCTCGCAGAGCTCTGCTCCAGGCTAGGTCGCGCACCAAGGCTAAGGCCGATCGCCACCGGTCGAAGCCTCCCTGTTACGTCGTCGGTCAAAAAGTGTGGCTTTCTACCCAGAATATTTTATATAATATAAATTTATTGGCCCATTTTCTGTCACCAAAATTATTAATCCGGTAACAGTGCGTCTTAGCCTTCCTCCGGCGTACAGGAGGGTTCATCCCGTGTTCCATGTGTCCAAAATTAAACCGGTGATTTTTTCCCGTCTTAACCCGCCTGCCCCGGTTCCCCCCCCCGCCTCGTATCGTTAATGGGGAAACCACGTATTCGGTTAATCGTATTCTGGACTCTAGACGGAGGGGACGCGGATTTCAGTACTTGGTGGATTGGGAAGGTTACGGTCCGGAGGAGAGAAGGTGGGTTCCTGCTCGGGACATACTGGATCACCACCTTATAGATGATTACAATCTACAGGTAAAGCAGGCTGGGGACGTCAGGTGACGTCCTAGGGGAGGGGGTACTGTCACGGTAGGAAATCCATTGTTTCCTCTGTGTCATGTTTTGTGTTTGTATTTGTACTCACGTAGTCTCCATGTGCTCGTTTGGTTGATTGTTGTCACCTGGGTGTTGATTGTCTCGCTCCAGCTGATCCTCATCTCCACTCAGCTACTTATACTCACTCATCTCTCTGTCTGTTGTCAGATCCTCATTCATGTTACAGCCTCACAAGTTGGATTACCGTCTCCCGTGTTCGTGTTCTGGATTGTGTTCGTGTTGTCGTCTTCGTGTGAGTGTTCCGGTCTGTTTCTGGGTTCATCCATTGACCGTCTTCACATTCACCACCGACTTCACCATCCAGCACTTCTCACGCCACCGTAGACCTTCTATCACCATTGCCTACATTCTGGACTCAGTTTTCATCGTACTCATTGCTGTGTTTTACTACCATCTTCAATAAACCATTTCTGATTGCCTGCATTTGCTTCCTCCTCTTTTACGAGCCGTCACAGAAAGTGAGTTGAGAGCGGCTGAGACTGAGTCAGTCTCATGCGGACTGACCAATGAAGATAGGGCCTCAAGTTAAGACCCTCTCCTCATTGGTCAGTCCGCATGAGGTGGGTCAAATGTTACGCCGAGCGGGTTACGTCAGGCGTTGCTACAACAGAAAAAAAATCTGACATGGAGAAGCTAAGTGGGAGCGCGAAGCAGAAATTAAAAAAGGAAAGGACATCAGAAACGCAGAAAATTTAAAGTATATACCTAAAATAGGCAATTCCTTCACTCCTGATAATGTTGCCGACAGTTCTGTTAAGTCAGCTTCCGTCAACGACGAGAACAACTCAGCTAGCCAGGACTTTTCTACACCGCCAGCTTACGTTTACAGCCCGGAGAGCGAAGAGCATTTCAAATTCAAACATGCACTTCGTCATTATTTAGGACTTAAATTGTGTGTTTTGCCAGATTGTGTAGCATTTATTGTCTTCTTCAGAGAAATTGACAGATTTCTAAATGTTTATGTAGCACTAAAATGTTTAACTGGTTAATTGCGCTGTGATATATTGTTGTTCTATTTTAAAACAAGTTAAAATGAGCTTTTTCCTTGAGGTGCCAGCTTCATTAAAATGCTGTAAATTGTTGTGGAGGGATAACTGGCAGATTTCAAATTGTTTGTGTTGGACTTATAACTTTGCCTTGTTGAATTCTGAGGAAACAGGGTCACCCTGTCAGGGTGATTTCTGCTTAAAATGAGCTGAGGACCAAATTGTTTCTTGATGTGTTGTCTGTGGTCTTCTGTTATAGCTCTATCAATTCAATACATTTCTATTGGGGATAAATGTTGTTAAATAAACAATGGTTTGAAAGTGGTTGCTTATTTACTCATTTTTGTGAAAATGGAGGATATTTCCCTCCCTCTCAATGAAGTGGGTCAATTTTACCAGATTACACAGATGTTGATGTGTTTTGTTTTCATAGCATCATATGTGAGTGGATGTCTTTGATAGGGGACATAGTAGTGCATTTGTAGTTCTATGAGCATTTAAATATTTGTAAATCGAAATACACCTGATGACAGTTAGAATTTGAAGTATTGAGTATATTTACTGTATATTACAGTAATATATTCTGTATATGACCATATTTATGGTGATCCTGGGGTCGTGATGATGGGGCCCTTGAATATTGTTGCCCAGGGTACAACAAAGTGTTAATCTGGCCCTGCTTATACTGGCGCCAAGCATTTTAGCATTATTTATTTCTGTATGCTGTTGCCTATTCACCGTAGTGCTGTGGCTGAAGAGGCCTAAGCTAGCATAAGGCAGCACATCACTAAATAATAGTGAATAATTATTTAGTGAATATATATGACATATATACTTAATTGTTTTTTTTATTTTTTTATTTTTTTTCATTAATGACCATCCCCGTTCTCAGTGGCGTTTTCTCCCTGAAGCCAAGGGAAGCCATCTCTTCCGACAATCACTATTATAGTAAATAAAAAAATTATTTGACTTGTGACTTGGCCTCACATTTCTATGGAGAAAATGAAATAAATGTAGAATTTGTCATGCTTTGTTCCGATCAGAATAATGGGCGTTTACTAGCCGCTCTCAAGCGCACGACCGCATGCATAATTTTGCCACAAAGAACCGACTAAAGAAATGATTATGAATTTGTCAAAAATAGCATGGAGACATTTAATTGTTTATTAATAAAATGGTGTCGCTGCAAAGACGATGCTGACTCGCCATGAACGCCAGAGAGAAATGCACATTTCATATGGATTAGGCCTACATATTCAGAGAGTAGCCCATTTCTTTTCGTTTTTAATATTTTCGTTTAAAAGTAGACATTTTTAAGCTTTCTATAATAGATAGCCTATATTTCTCAAAACTGTCTGTGAGGCACAAGCTGAGTTTCTGCGCCCTCCAGTTCACGTGCAATACAAGTGATGTTCCGGCACCTTATTACATTGTCTGCTAATATATTTGCTTGCTTATTAAATACAGTCAATGGGTTGATAAAATAGTGATCAAAATTAAGATACAATTTATTCAAAACGAAAATCTTTTAAACAGAGTCTTTCTACAAAACAAAACTCAATAAAGTGGTCAAAATCATGTCTTACCCACTCCATGTCTCATAGGCTATTGCGCATGATGTATCATATCTTTCTCATGCTGCATGCTCACTTTCATAATAAACATTGATTAAATAAATAAAAAAATACATTAGCCTATAATATTTAAACAAATATGAAACCAAATATGTTTTCTTTAATGGCTACAACACATAGCCTAAACAGTACAGAGATTTTTTTTTTTATTAAACATCAAAGTACAAGTAGCCTACATCAAGTACAATTTTTGTGTATAAAACAGTAACAAACACGCCAGGGGAGAAGACTAGTAGAGAAATTTCATGTCGTCAGTCACAACATAATGACGTCACATATTTTCCAACCCAGCCCTCATCCCCCCCCCCCCCCCCCCAAACAGCTTCCAGCGCGCCTGTATAAACCCAGAAAAAGCGTTAATTTTCCCACTGTGAGTGTTAATTTAACACTTTCAAATTTGCTGTCTGGTAACCCCTCTGACCCTTCAAAATAAAAGTAATTTTTTTACATAAATATTACTATTATTTAGTAAAATGCATGTGATACTGCTAGTTCTGTTGAAAAAAATTATAAAACTTTATTTTTTAAAGAAATAAATCACACAATATTTCTTCCATGTTTTAATTTTAATAGCAAATCCCCTTTATTTACCAAAAAATAAAATGTGTTTAAATTTCATTAATTAAAAGACAAATAAAATTTTGGTGAAACTTGTTTGCTGTTTTTCATAATTATATTACTTGTAGAAAAACTTTTAAACACAATTGTTAATTACTATAAAGAATGGTATTAGTTTTATTTTTAGTGATAAAAAGTTTTGTTTTTATTTTTTAGCAAATTTTTGTGTTTTGCTTTGGTACCGAAATTGGTACAGAGAATTGTGGATTTTCACTAGTATCCGTACCGAATACTGAAATTTTGGTACCGTGACAACACTACCCAGAAGCTTAGCCTGTTATCCATTTGCAATTGCATTTGGATTGTCTCAATTTATGGGCCCACATGTTGAAAACACAATTGAAAATAAAAATTTTATCCTGAACACTCCTCCATAGGGTGATAATAAAAACTTATCTTAATACGAATAATAAAAATTATCAATAAAATGTAAATAGTTTGTTTCCAAATAAACGTATTTTCAGTTTGGTGTTTGTCACTTATAACAATTAACATTGTGCTGAACAAATAGTTGTATACACAAACCAGCAAATATTTTCTGGCAATGAATCTATCTTTTTTTTTTCTTTTTTTACCCAGCTTAAGCTTTGATTTAATGATATTCAACAAATAATGAAATACAGATATTGCTTTATTCAAAATAATGACATTTTCAATGGTGTTTTTATTTCTTTATATAAAATATTATGTCAAACATAGAGCATTATTTTGATCTGGTTAAATATATTCAAGTAGAATTTTTTATTTTAACCATGCAAATGTCATTTCTTGCAACACGTGCTTTAACATTACAATTTTTGGTGCAGATTTAAGAATGTTTCTTGTAGGAGTTCTTTTTAATTGGTTTGAATTTATTCCTCTGAGCTCGCCTCACCTTTTGTGCTTGAAAAGGGTGGGCTTGGGTTTGTCTTTGTATCAGAGTCTTTGATAATTGTTTTATCCAGACTCTCAATAGCTTCCTCTTTAGAGTATTTTCTCCATTCATCTGGAATCTTGCCGCTCCCCTGAAAGGTTTTTTCATAGTACTTTTCCAGATCTGTTTGGAATCTGCACACAAACCACTTCCAGTACGGCAGCTCCGAGAGATCTGGGGTGATGCTCCATGAAGCATATTTAGGACCTCCTTTTCTGTATTGCTTCCACAGGACTGTTTCATCTGAGCTATTTGGATAAAAAGATCCATTACTGGCTACTGCTGATGTGCAGATGCTGATAGATAGATTTGTTGTTCCTCTGTAACTAAACCCATTCACTCCAGTAACACGATGGAAACTAACACTGTGATCTTCATCATGTTTCTCTATTGTGTTGGTGCAGATGGCTGCACAGAAAGGACACTGAACCCAACAGCACTGACAGAAATGATTGATCAGAATCTCTTCTGGTCTGTCTGTGTGTTTTAGCTTTACTGGAAACGTTTCTGTGCTGAATTTACTGATTATGCCAGACACTACAGTAGGAAGTTCTCTCTTTATCACATCTTCTAGGAATCTGACTTCAACATCATCATGATTCACTCCACTGAGGTCTTTTACAGAGAATACCAGCACATCAGAGAGCTGTTGAGTGAAATGAAGCAACCATGATTCATTATTTCCATCGATCTCTTCAACATGTTTGCTGGATTCATGTGCTGCTTCTGTGATCTTCTGCTCCAGGAGTTTAATGCTGTTTTCCATCTTGGGTCGAACACTATCTTCAAATCGTTCAGTGATGTACTGACTGAATTCATCTCTTATGAAATTCTTGAAGTGATCTTTAGGATTTTTAATGTAGGTCTTGTATTTGTTGAAGTCCTGTTTTTCGGCCAGTGTCCTCAGGATGTGTTTCTCCAGATTTGATCGGTTCCCATTCAGTGATTCACAGTTTGTCTTCATTTCATCTGCTAAATCTCGGGCCACTTTTTTGAAGATATTCTGCTGAATGGGATCTTTAAGTTTGTTACAAACAAATTCACCAAAAATAGCAGTTGATGATGCTCCTTGACAGTATTTCTTGAAAATGCTGTAGTACTCTTCACTTTTCCTCTCAAAATAGAGAACAGGGTCATTGATTTCCCTGAAGAGTTTGTATTGATCTGTGAATGTCTTTTTTGTTTTATGGCATATGAAAAGTACCAGATCCATGAAGAATTCACTCTTGAACACATATTTCACTTCTGGCCCACATTCATGCTCTTTTATTCTCATCTTAATGTAATTTATGAGTTGTTGAATGCAGCTGATGTTGTAGCCCAACTTTGCAATGTTAAATCTATGAATCATTTTATCTGTTTGGTTTGTGATGTCTGTGACCAAGGCTCTTATCTGAGCTTCATCCTCTTCAGATAAAGCAAAACCAGCCATCTCTTTAACTACTTTGCACATGTTTTTGAAAGGTCCTGTAAATCCACTGGATTTCTTTATTTGTACATATTCTGAATAACTTGTCGAACTGATCATATCTTTGAACTGACTGCTGTCTTTCATACGGTCTAAAGGGAGACTTTCATAAGTCTGAATGAGGAGCTTCTTCACATCTGTTAATATATCAATATCTTTGATCTTAGGAGCGTCTCTGATGATCGCTTCAGTCTGTTGTTTCCAAAAGGAATCAAACTTTACTTTTATGAGATTTTCATCAGTTGCGTGGTCTTTAAATTCTAAGGCAAGGTCTTTGCTCTTTTCAAAGAGAATGTTTTCGTGTTGATTTCTCTGAGCATCAAACTTTTTCTTCAGGTCACGTTGCTGAAGAACTTCATTTAATTTTCTCTTGGTTTCCCTCACAATGTTTTCTTGAAGCTCTTTGATTTTTATCTCAAATGAAGCTTTCCACTGATTCAGTATATTTGCATCCCTGTCTTTCTCAAAGAAATCAGACATTGTCTTTTTCACTTCTTTACTTTTAGCATTTAGTTCTGTTTGAAGATCAGTTTCCTCAACAGAATGAATTGCTTCATTTTCGATTTTGTTGTGAAACTTGTTTTCAATTTCCAGCATGGCTCTCCGCAGACTCCAGGTCCACTTGCTGTATTCAGTCTCTAGTTTCTTGTATGTTGTGATTTCCAGGGAGTTTCTGAAGCTGAACACAAACTGTTCATTAAGCAAAGCCTCCCAGAGATCTTGAATGCGGTCTCTTAGTTGCATTAGCATTATGCCGTCTGATTTTGAAGCATGTGATAGAACAGTTTGCTTCAGTTCTAGAATGTTCTCGCAGTAGTTTGGGTTTGGTGGAGCCATGGGTGGACTGCCCTCCCAGAGCTGAGCAAAATACTTCACATCTTTCTGGATATCAAACGCAATCACATCCCTGAAACCCTCAGCATCACAGTCTTCCTCTTTAGCAGCAAGTTTGGTCATTTCATCCAGTTTCTCCTGCAATCTTCTCCTTCCCTCCATGTTTTTCTCATCAGCTGTAATATCTGAGACATTCTGATGCACAAACATGCAGCTTGGATTCAGTCTGACTTTATTCATCCTCATGAAGGCCTGGACAACAATCTGAAGAATGTCCTGCATCTCAGATGAGTTTTCTCCAAATATATTGATCAGGGTCATATTTCCAAGACCAATAACAAATGTTGCCATCTCATTGTCACGATGTGTTGTTGACCTTCCAGACAGTTCTGGTGCACGAAGTCCTTCAGTATCAACAACCAGAATGTAGTCAAACTTCAGTTGTTCTTTCATTTCTTCTGACACTTTGATCAGCTGCATGAAAGCTCCTCTGGTGCATCTGCCAGAACTGACCGCAAACTGGAGTCCAAACATGGCATTCAGCATAGTGGATTTCCCAGAGCTCTGAATCCCTAAAACTGACAGCACAAAGAGTTTCTGGTCTCCCAGTTTCTCAACAAGTTGATCTAGAACAGCAGTGACCCAGGAGAGAGGAACATGAGCAGCATCTCCATCCATCAGCTCCATTGGGAAACCTGAGATCATCATCTCTGCTGCAAGACTCGGGAGAGAACAGAAGTCAAACTGCAGATGATCTTCCTTTTTCTTCTTCACAGATGCCCATGATTCATAGATCTGACCAAACTCTCTCAGGATGTGCTCCAAGCCAATACCTGTCCTGTTAATTTGCTCTGAGATATTTTCCAGGTTTGTGTGTTCAGTCTGCAGTTGATCTGAACTGTCAGGCATCTTTTTCAATGCAGAGACTTCATGCCATTTCGCAGCATGCACCTTATGAAGTTCACAGAGGTTCTCCGAAGTGAACTCATTCAACAGGTTCATCATCCATCTGAGGAAATACTTTTTTTCATAATCTTTCTGTGATTTTATTGTTTCAATAAATGTCCTCATAAACTCACTCATTCCTTGTTTCACTTGCTTTTCTCTTATTTCTCTCATGTTCTTTAGTTTGGTACTTTTATCTTCTTCTAGATTTTCTCCTTCTAAATGATGCAGCTTCTTGTTCATTTTACACCAGTCATGCCACAGTTTGCCCTGACAGGGCAGGATTGTTTCTTTCACTGTTGATGGATCTTTTTCTTTTAGTAAACTCATTATCTGATCTGCTGCTTGTTTTCCTCTCTGACACTCTGAATCATCTTCATCTACTCTGATTCCTGTGTGTTTGGCCACATCTTCAAGCTTGAAGCTCTTTTTTTGCTTGGTCAAACTCCCTCTGACAGTCTCTCTTATTTGCTCAGATAAAGCAGCTTGGTTTTTGTCCAAAAGACCAATTATACATTTTCCGTTCCCAAGTTCAGTTTTTTCACAGTTATTGTCAGTCAGCAGACAAATGAGAGGCTGAGGAGATCTGAAGAGTGATCTCACCAAACCCTTGTACTGGTTGTACTGCTTCTGTTCAAAATCAGGTAAGAAAAGGACGTTTACTGAAGCCTTATTGGTCAGAATCTCATATTGTTTCTCACTGGCTGCTGCATCACCATGAAGATTACAGAAAGCAACACAGTCATCAAATGTGTCAGTCTTTTTACCAGAAGGACAGTACCAGGCGATCTCCACCACTCCATCCATCAGTAATCTGCTTCTGCTGCTGCCGGAGCAGTTCCTGTGAAAGAACGTGTTGTGTTTCTCATTGATGATACTGTTCATCAGCTGAGACTTAGATGAAGACACAGAGCCAAACCTGAAGAAAGACACCATTGGAGTCTCAGCCTTGTAGACCGGCTGGGTTTGAGTGATGATCTCATTGTTGCTGTTCTTCATCTTCCAGCTCTTGTTGATTTGTCTAAATGTCCAGAGAGGAAACTCAATCTGTTGTGTGAATGGATCAGGAACAAGCAGAGGCAGTGCATACTGACACTGTGAGAGTTTAGTCACCATCATCTGCTTCAGGAAACCATCAGCACAATGAAACACGGCCATCTGAACATCCATCGGGTGAATATCAGGATCTTTATCACATTCTTTCTTTCTGTGTTTTATGACAGTGTATCTTGATCTGTAGTCCATGTTCATCAGCTTGTGTAGAAATGAGTTTACCAGTTCAGCCTCTTGATGTGGCTCCTGGGATGGAAGTATAGACTTGATTTCAAGAATGTCTTCTGTTTTCATTTTATTTAGATGTTTTTTCGTCATATCTAGTTTATTGCAGAGTTTCTTGAGCTGTTCATTGTTTTTTGTTCCAAGCTTTGGGTTTTGACCACCCCCATATCTCTGTAAATAGATATATAAACACATTGTTACTTAAGTGCAAAATGATACATTTAGTACAAAGTACACTGTGACTGTAGGGAGACGTCACAAGACTGTTACAAGAATCTGAAAACAGCTGGTTTCACATTTTCTAAACTTCCCGACTGTCAGAAAGACCATAGGAACGGAAATTAAGCAACCGTTTCTGACGGACTGATATTGTAGTTGCTAGTTCCAGTAGACTGATGCAATAGCCAGCTCCAAACGTGCGATCTCCATTATTGTTCAATGTTGTGCGTTCATGCAAACAAATGTAAGTAATCATGTAAATATTTAATTAACACTTTGTAGTTATAATTGTGAATGTCTGGCGATCTGTGGAATGTTTCTGAAATGTGTAATGACGATCGCGTTTTGACCGCGAATAGGCGCTAATTTCCATAAGACGCGTTAGTCTGATCACATTGAACACACCTGATGTTGTATTTCATGCTGCGTCATGCCGTGTATTGGAGTTTACTTTTTTATATAATATTCATATATTATCAAATAGTTAAATATTCGTTTGTGATGAGTGATTTAATCAGTTATTGATATTTGATATTTGATATTGAGTTAATTTGCAGTGAATATATACAGATGTTGTATTCATATTGTTTTCTTTATATCTGTTTCACAGACCACAACGCAATAACCTATGTCAAATACTGCCATTTGATCCATCACATCTTCAGATGATGTTGTAAGGGATATCACTGCTTACCTGAAAAGTACTATTAAAGAAAAGCTTGAAAGGATTCACATCGACCATGCCTGATTCTCTAACCGGAATCAATGTCCATATTTGTCCGCCAGTAGAACTGAGAATTTAACAAAGTTGACAGAGGTGGTAATCTGCAACACCGACCCTTGTCATGTTTTCCATTGGTCACTTACCTGTAGAGAAGAGTCTGTTCGGGGGCAGCACATTTTCATGTTGTTTATGTCTTTTCTTCTGTCTTCTTCATACTTTTTTTCCCTGCAGTGTTCAGCTTCTCTTCTCTCTTTTTCATGCTGTTGGCTTTCCTCCTTCATCTTCATCTTCATTTGATCTGTTTCTGCTTCATGTTTCACCTGAAGAGCTTCTTTCTCTTTTTTTAGTTCCTTTCTCTCTTCTTTAAGTCTTTGGTAACTTTCATTCCACATTTGTTTTTCTTTCTCCCTGGTTTTCTTAAATTCTTCTTCTTGTCTCTGTTTTTCTTCTTTTGTCTTTTTCTCCCATTTCTCTTGTTCTCTGTTCAGTTCTCGTTTGTATTGTTCTTTGTTGTCTTTTAACATCATCCTTATATTTTCTATTTCTGCTTCATGTTTGATCTGAAGATCACTTTTCTCTCTTTTAATTTCATCTATCTCTTCTTTGATTCTCTGGTAACTTTCCTCCCACATCTGCTGTTCTTTCTCTCTTCTTTTCTCAAATTCATCCTCTCTTCTTTGTCTTTCCTCTTTTCCTTTTGTCTCCCATTTCTCTTGTTCTCTTTTTATTTCCATTTTATATTGTTCTAAATTTTCTCTAAGCTGTTCTACTATTTTCCTTCTCTCTTTGTCATTATTCTCCCTTTCTTCCTCCATCTCTGTTTTCATCTTGTCTATTTCTGTTTTATGTTTAGCCTGAAGCTCTTCTTTCTCTCTTTTAATTTCATCTATCTCTTCTTTAAGTCTCTGGTAACTTTCCTCCCACATTTGTTGTTCTTTCTCCCTCTTTTTCTCAAATTCATCCTCTATTCTTTGTCTTTCTTCTTGTGTTTTGGTCTCCCATTTCTCTTGTTTTCTTTTTATTTCCATTTTATATTGTTCTTCATTTTCTCTAAGCTGTTCTACTATTTTCCTTCTCTCTTTGTCATTATTCTCTCTTTCTTCCTCCGTCTCTGTTTTCATCTTGTCTATTTCTGTTTTATGTTTAGCCTGAAGCTCTTCTTTCTCTCTTTTAATTTCCTCTCTCTCTTCTTTAAGTCTCTGGTAACTTTCCTCCCACATTTGTTGTTCTTTCTCCCTCTTTTTCTCAAATTCATCCTCTATTCTTTGTCTTTCTTCTTGTGTTTTGGTCTCCCATTTCTCTTGTTCTCTTTTTATTTCTATTCTGTGTTGTTCTTCACTCTCTCTGAACTGTTTTTCTCTTCTCCTCTTCTCTGTGTCATTATTCTGTCTTTCTTCCTCCATCTTCATCTTTATCTCTTCTTTTTCCATTTCATGTTTGGCCTGAATATCTTCTTTCTCTCTTTCTATTTTTGCCATGTCTCTTTTGATTTCCTCTCTCTCTTCTTTAAGTCTCTGGTAAGATTCATCCCACATACTTTGTTCTTTCTCTCTCTTTTTCTCAAATTCTTCTTCCATTCTTTGTTTTTCTTCTTGTAACCTTTTCTCCCATTTCTCTTTTTCTGTTTTGTATTGTTCTTCTCTTTTTCTCCTCTCTTGGTCATGGTTCTGTCTTTCTTCCTCCATCTTCATTCTCGTGCTCTCTTTCTCTTCTTCATGTTTAGACAGAATATCTTCTTTTTCTTTGTTCAGTTCCTGCACTTTGTCCATTAATATCTTCATTTGTGCTTCTTGTTTCTCTCTTTCCATCTGTCTGAACATCTTACACGTGTAGTAACTTCCTCCATTTGCTGTCACCATGTCACTGATTTTCTTCAGTAGTTCAGACACCTGCACACGGTCTTCAGTCATATTATTATTATTGAACACATGGTATCTGTTTCCACAATGTTCAATGATCTTCATCAAAGCAGATCCTGGTTTTCCCAGATACTCTTCAATGGTCTTCTTCTTCAGATCATCTCCTTTAGTGAAGAGCACCATGGTGTACATTAATGAGTTTTCCCCAAAAGTCTCCTGAAGGATCTTCACAGTGTTTTCCTCCTCCTGAGTGAAACGGCTCACTGGTATCAGTAACAGAAACACATGTGGTCCTGGCAGAATCATGGAGATGCAGTTGGTGATTTCTCTCTGGATCTCTTCTCGACTGAGTTTAGTATCAAACAGTCCTGGAGTGTCGATCACAGTAATTTGTCTGCCATCAATCTCAGCTGTCTCTCTTTTAAACTCTTTAGTAACTGAATCATGAGACACTTCTTCCTTAAATACTTCTCTCCCTAAGATGGTGTTTCCAGTTGCACTCTTCCCAACTCCAGTTTTTCCTAGCAGGACAATCCTCACTTCATCTGAAGCCTCTGCTGAATCTGAAAAAAAGAAAACTGCATTAGTTATAGGTGTGTAGTAGTGCAGTAAATGGATAAAAGATAACACATTAGTGGTTCGCAATTCTGTTTGTGTATTGACAACCCCTGATGTCTCTCAGTGTTGACCAACAAAACTGATGTCTTCATTTGCTACACAAATAATGGGAAGGAAACTACTGTGATTCAACATCTCAAGCATGGTTTTGAGACATACTGTATTTTCTCATTATTACCTTGTTGCTGAATCTGTATCTCTAATGAGATTATTTTCTTCCTCATTTCTTCAAATGTCTTTAAATGTGCATCCAAAAATGTTTCTGTGGAGTAACAGCTTCTATTTTCTTCCACCATCTGCTCCAGTTTAGTCACAAACATGGAGTCGTGTGTGTTTGGCTCAAGGAAATGATGTCTTCCCCCAAAACCCTCAATGACAGACTTCATTTCTTCATTCAGTTCTTGTGTCTTGTGCTCTGACTTCTGGAGTATGAGGACCATGATGTGATTGTTGATCTTTGAGCTAAATATTTTCTGGATCTCCTCTGTTTCTCTTTTGTCTTCATCAGTAAGCGCACCATCAGAAACAATGAAGAGGAACACGTGAACTCCAGGATCACAGAGAGACACACATCGTAGAGTCTGACGCATCACTTCCTTCTCTGAGAGCTGAGAAAGAGCTGGAAGCTCCACCAGAGTGATCAGACGTCCGTGAACTTCCCCCTCCAGCTTCACACACTCTCTGAGCTCTGATCTGATGTCTCTCTGGTTCAGGATGAGGTTTGATATGAAGGATTTTGATGCTCTGTCACTCCCACACAGAACCACATTCAGCTTTGATAACACGTTGACATCCTCTGCCACTGAAAAACACTCAACATTAGTTTGGTTGGTCAGTTACATGACTTATATTAAAGTTTTCTTTAGTCTTAAACATTATAAAATGTGCAACAGCAATTAACTCATGTACATTGAAATATGAATTAAGTTTCCACTCTAATGAATTAGCCAATGTAATTATATAATAATGTTTAGTAAAGTTATTTGTTTTACAGTTATTTTTTTTCCCAAATCTCCCCAAACTAATATACATTCAAATAAAAAATAATGATTTAACACATACCTTTCTCTGTATTATGTAGACCTCCCTGAACACACATAATTTGGTGAAAAAACAGACCTCCCTGATACAAATATATATTTTTTGATGACTTATGATCCACTAGAAGTGTGCGGTGGTGTTTGTGTCTACAGAGACACTGCCCTGGTTATTTTATTCTTCTATGGAGTGGGGGAACTATTAAGTCACTGTCACGATTGTCAGCTAGAGTGCTCATGAACTCCAGTAGAGGGCACTCCACTCAGGACTATTGCATTTGGTGTCTGAACTCCATTCCGCATGATCTGTGCCTAGTGCTAATCACCACCAGGTGTTCCCCATTACCACTGCCCTATATATACTGTTTTTGAACTGAAGTTAATGCAAAGTCTTGTCTAGCACCATCTGACATTTCTGAGTGGTTTCCTAGTGTTTGTTCCTTCTGTGTCTGATCTTGGATTGTTTATACCACCTGTGATTCTCTGCTGCCCGCCCCGATCTCTGCCTGGTATTGTCACTGATGCAGGATATCCCTTAACACACTTGACGCTGTTACCTGATTTCTGCCTGTTTGAACATTCTCTAATATACAGTATACTGCAATTGGATCTGAACGTCTCTGACTCCATGTTTCAGGAGACTTCGTCAAACCAGGATCCAGCAGGCCGGTATCCTCTCATTATCGAGATATCTGTTCCCACTTCTAGGTCAGCATTTCACCTATCCAGATCAACCATGGACCCATTAGACCAGCTATTAAATCTTTGTTAAAGAGGCCTATCTATTGAGTTTTTTTTAAGGACTTGTTCTGTATTGGACTCCATGAACCAACTGAATCATGGTTACCTGGAAGGGGAATTTAATGGCAGTTTTGAGGGACATCATGGAATATGCTCTTTTTTTTATGTGACTCTGCGTTCACTGGGGGTGAGGCAGAGGACAGTGTTGAAACCGCAAATTGTTTTGGGTGGGCCCAACATGGTCAAGCGCAGATGGCAGTTGAGCTTGAACCACCAGAGCCAAGATGTCACAAGATGGCCGCCAGCCCCCAACCACTGCACAAGATGGCCACCACTGCAGAGCTTCTCCACAAGAGTCTAGACACAGAATGCCCGACATGTTCAAGTCAGCTACCAAGTTGGCTACCCTGCCACAGCCAGAATCAGCACGTAAGATGGCTGCCATGCCAGAGCCTCCACCCATCATGAAAGTTACGCCATTGTCTTCAGCCACCATGGACGACATGCCAGAGTTCCCAGTCATCATGAGTGTTGCGTCTGGAAACAACAGGGCTTTCCATGAGTGTTTGAGGCTGGCTTCTAGTTTGGCAGACCCACCGCTGACATCAGTGTGAGCAGCAGGCATTTCAAGGCTGTGGTGGTCCTCTGCTCCTCCCTGGTTGGCTCCAATTCTGCCTGCCCTGCCCTGGAGGGCTTCTGCTCCTCCTATGCCACCCTGGTGGGCTCCTGCCTCGCCAGTCTCAAATTGGCTCTCTGCTTTGCCTGCTCTTCACTGGTGCTCTGCCGGCCACGCCTTGGCTCTTTGCTTCACCTTGGCACCATGTTCTGCCTCCCTCTCCGGTCCATCCACTTCCAATTGGACCTGGCCCTCCATCCCTCCCCCTGTTCCACCTCCACTCCTGACTGACCATTCTCTAATAAATACTGCCTCTGACTCCATGTTACAGTCACTCTTTAGGTGGTTCGGCTATTAGCATGACACTGGTTCCCTCTACAAGATTATTGCAAAAAAATAAGATATTTGTTTAACCATAGTTCATGAAACAACACTTTGTCCATCAATAATCTTTTAGATTTCCAAATTTCAGGGCAGGGGCTTTGCTTCTAGGGTTCTAGGTGTTTTTGCCCATGAGGAGGAGCAAAGTTTGAATGTTGTTTCCAAGCAGTACTTGATCATTTCTGCATGGTGCACCTTTAAACATTTGCAGTGTTCAATATTATATCTGAACATTAATTGCTGACTTACTGTTGGGTCGGTCAAAAGGTGGACTTCGACGACCTCTTATAACTGCAAATAAAGTATCATGCACAATTTCAAATTTCACAAATTCTTTTACCAAATTGCTATCTTCATTTAAAACATTTTCTTTCTTTCATAAAACACAAAGGTTATTTTCCTGCTAGAAATTGAACGGCATGGGGATAAGTAAATCACAAATTTTCCTTTTTTTAATACTTTTTTGTATCTGTACTACACATATTTACCACCAGCCATTTTAGTCTTGTCAGGAGGATCTTTGCATTGACTTTGCAGACTTCTGCTACCTGCAGATAAAACAAAGTGATAAAGAATATTAATAACTGTAGAGACCACAGAGCCTACTTCGGCAAGTATCAAATATCAGTCAGTGTTTGGAGAAAAATTAAAGAAATCTTTTTTGCAATATTTATTTATTTGCCTTGTTTTTGCAACAGACTTGTATATTTGAAATGGCTGCTGCCATATGGCAAGTAACTACCACCACTTTTTGTGTATTTTAGCTTGAATGAAACACACATTTTTATTCTTTATCTTGTTTATATTATATTGGTTATGTGTTTTAATTACAATTGTGTGTTATAACTGTATAGTTATATTTATTTATGTATGTTTTATTTAGGTGTTTGTGAATATTATTGTAAAAAAAATAATAATAATAATTGGATAAACTCAATTATAATGTGGGCAGGATTTCCATCCATATACGTTTAGCCCTGACTGATAAATATAAATAAATTAATTAATACATTTTGGGATCCAATACAGTTTAAATGAAATATATTTACCGTTATTTGTTTTTGTTTGTCAAGGTCAAAGTAAACCATTTAAATTGGATAAATTATTAGAGCTTCTTCTAATTTTGTTCCCCCATCCACCTTTTTCCTGAACACTGAAGTCTCGTCCGCCTCATAACGGGTAAATGCTTTACATTTCCATTCTCTGGTGTTTCTAGTCAAATTAATGCACAGCTTTACCCCGTGCACATTTTTTATAATTAGTTATATTAAAAAAATTACAGTTTAATCAATTCAGTCAATCTTTTTACTGCATTTTAACATGGATTTCTATGGAGGTCGGAACTCAGAACATGAGAGCATCCAAACAGAAGTTAGAATCCATCATGGCGGCATTCATCAGTTACTCAGGTGAAAAAAGTGGTTATAAAGGCAAGAAACAAAGCTTGGTTGAGATGTTTTTTTTTTTTTTTTTTTTTCTTGATTCTTGTGAGTAAGCTCGGCTCACCTGAGCTTGCGGTTGCTGTGTATTCGGTGTGGCCACTCAATTCAGTTCAACGCAATCTCCCAAAATTTTGATTGGCTACATTGCTCAGTGCTTTATAAACATGTAAATAGAAATGTTTGATGCTATCCAGAGTGCAAATGCAAATACATAGCCTACTGGAGTGTTTGCCAAATCAAGCACAGCATTAGTTCAGTCAGGCCATGGAGGCAAGGCTGTAAACAGCTGATGCGGTCAACTGTCAAATTGCTCCAATCACAACCACTCTCCTATTAGACACGGGACATATATATACGTGGCACGACTGCTCAGTAAATATGCTCAACGGCTCGCAAGGCTCAAACTGCACGCGAGAGCTATCACTCGCTCATCAGACTGCGAATCTATCTCCATAGGAAGCGTTAAAATCAGGATTTGGCAGGATTCCCTTATAGTATCTCACCAGATTTCCGTGAACTTAAGCGAATTTGCCATGTTGTTTGTCAAGCAATGGACTGAATTGATATGAGCCATAGTGATGGGAAGTTCGATTCTTTTCCGAGAACCGGTTCTTTCGGATGGTTCGATTCAATAAACCGGTTGAAAAAAACGGTTCAGCGGATATGGCGTTCACATCTATCAAACATTCAAATATAAAGTCAGTAATCATAACTTTAGTCAGTTAAAAACCTCATAATCATGAAAAGTTTAGAATTAAGTTTTGCAACCACGCACCGAAATACAGTAACTGCAATAATGTGCATACGAGGATTTAAGTCTTGAAGATATAAAGTAAATAAATTAGGTGTCATCAGCGCAGAAACCATGATCCACTTACTATACATAATCTATTGCGATGTATTTGCTATTAAATGAATTTACGTTTCGCCAAATTGCCCTTCATCCAAGCCCTCATGTTTACCCCGCACTCATAACATTAGCACAGAATCAGTTCAGAATCAATCCCCAAAAGAATCAGTTCGGTTCAGACGCTCTATGTGTCGGTCTGCTTCACGCTGAATCACACATGCACAGTATCATCAGTACCTCGGTTCTCGAATCGGACGCGTCTGAAAGAAATGGTTTTCAGTTCAGTGTACTGATGATCCGAAAACCGATGCAACCTGTTCTTGACCGGTACATGCTGGAGTTCAGTGTCATCAGCTGCTCTACTCGTGTTCATGTTCTGTTTACTACAAACTCAATTTGTGAATGTGTCATCATTAACCATAAATACAGTACAGATATTTCATAAATCATCCCTTATTCCTATTAAACATAGAGTCTTTAGAGTCTTAATTATTGTCCAACTTCCCTGAAAACCCCTTTGGCCTATAAATTAGCAACAGTGTTAGCGTGTTAGCTCATCAACTGGCTCGGCTTGGTGTTCATCTTCAGTTCGGTCTTCACAGCAGTTCAGTCAGTGTACTGTTTGAGTACATTAATTACTCTGGATATTGGTTTATTCTGACTCAGGGGGAGTGTCAGTCATGTTAAAAAAGTTAACAGCTTAAGTAATTTGTGGATTCATGCGTATTGGAGACGTGAACCATTTCAAACGATTCAGTTCGATTTGGTGAACTGGTTCAACCGGTTTACTAAGAAGGACCGGTTAAATTGAATGATTCATTCACGAATCAGACATCACTAATGAGCGAGCTCTTGATATAGATACTTTGCATGTGATTCATTGTCAGAGTGTACTAATATGACCGACTCGCAACTTTACATGAAATCTGCTCCCCACTGGAAGAAGCTATATATTCAACAAAATCAAAGCATCCACAAACAACTGGCAATTTCAACTTTAATTAATCTCTGGACGTCTACACGAAGCTAAGCAAAGTTATTTCATTTTATTGCCTAGTGCTGTTTTGGCAAACATGCTTCAGACATTGCTTATCATAAAAGCTATTGTTCAGTTATGTTGCGAGGCATACTATCATATTACCACACCGGTAACTCTACCATCGAGCCTCGTTAATCTGTGGTCAAGACTGTCGATATAGAAATGGGCTGCTGCTTCAGGCTCATCTATTGGGGATGCTTTCATCAAACTTATCCGACTAAACCCTAAAAACCCCTTAAATGGAGAAAAAGAAAAAACAAAAAAAACAAAGAGGACTGCTGTTTTCTTCCGCTGGGAGATCACTCCTTGCCGCAATACCTGTAGGGGAACGCTGTTCTATCCCTCAAGCAAGGGACGAACTCCCTTCAGTTTATTTTTACAGTTAATCATTACAGTTTATTTTTTTTCCAAATCTCCCCAAACTAATATACATTCAAATAAAAAATAATGAATAACGATTTTGCGCATACCTTTCTCTGTATTATATAGATCTCCCTGAACACACATAATTTGGTGCAAAAACAGACCTCCCTGATACAAACACTAGAAGTGTGCGGTGGTGTTTGTGTCTACAGAGACACTGCCCTGGTTATTTTATTCTTCTATGGAGTGGGGGAACTATTAAGTCACTGTCAAAATCGTCAGCTAGAGTGCTCATGAACTCCAGTAGAGGGCACTCCACTCAGGACTATTGCATTTGGTGTCTGAACTCCATTCCGCATGATCTGTGCCTAGTGCTAATCACCACCAGGTGTTCCCCATTACCACTGCCCTATATATACTGTTTTTGAACTGAAGTTAATGCAAAGTCTTGTCTAGCATCATCTGACATTTCTGAGTGGTTTCCTAGTGTTTGTTCCTTCTGTGTCTGATCTTGGATTGTTTATACCGCCTGTTTTTTTTACGTTAATTAAAAAAATGTAGGCTACTAAAGAAATATAAACTATAGCCTAATGTTTTTATGTGAAATTATTTAGTTTTTCATAAATTATTTTCAGACATGAGCAGACTTACATAATATTATGAACAGATAGGCTACAAGCACGCACTTTTGCAGAATTCAATTCAAATAGTCATCAACAGCCATTAGTTCGGTAAAATTGAGCATCAGAAATGACAAATTTGTTTTTATGCGAGAAAAAAAAAATGTGGAGAATGCCAGCAAATGAACACAAAAGAATAGTCACAGTATCAGTTAAGGAGGATTTTCGGTTTGCCCCACAACTCACTTGAAGAAGTTCAAGCAAATGGAAACACCATATACTGTACTACGCAGCAATCATCCTTAATTGAAGAAATGCATCAAAACGTATCTGGAGAGAACCTCATATTATTAAATTCTGCCTCGCCAGTCTCAAATTGGCTCTCTGCTTTGCCTGCTCTTCACTGGTGCTCTGCCGGCCACGCCTTGGCTCTTTGCTTCACCTTGGCACCATGTTCTGCCTCCCTCTCCGGTCCTTCCACTTCCAATTGGACCTGGCCCTCCATCCCTCCCCCTGTTCCACCTCCACTCCACCTCCCACCTGAACTTTGTACTATTCTCAGTTAGGAGTGTCTGGAAGCCATGAAGATGGTGCAAGTGTCGTTTAGCCCAGTCTGACATTTCAGAGTGTTTTCCTAGTGTTTGTTACTTTCGTGTCTGATCTTTGATTGTTTATACCACCTGTGATTCTCTGCCGCCCGCCCCGATCTCTGCCTGGTATTGTTACTGATGCAGGATATCCCTTGACACACTTGACTCTGTTACCTGATTTCTGCCTGTCTGACCATTCTCTAATAAATACTGCCTCTGACTCCATGTTACAGTCACTCTTTAGGTGGTTCGGCTATTAGCATGACACTGGTTCCCTCTACAAGATTATTGCAAAAAATAAGATATTTGTTCAACCATAGTTCATGAAACAACATTTTGTCCATCAATAATCTTTTAGATTTCCAAATTTCAGGGCAGGGGCTTTGCTTCTAGGGTTCTAGGTGTTTTTGCCCATGAGGAGGAGCAAAGTTTGAATGTTGTTTCCAAGCAGTACTTGATCATTTCTGCATGGTGCACCTTTAAACATTTGCAGTGTTCAATATTATATCTGAACATTAATTGCTGACTTACTGTTGGGTCGGTCAAAAGGTGGACTTCGACGCCCTCTTATAACTGCAAATAAAGTATCATGCACAATTTCAAATTTCACAGATTGTTTGCTATCTTCATTTAAAATATTTTCTTTCTTTCATAAAACACAAAGGTTATTTTCCTGCTAGAAATTTAACGACATGGGGATAAGTAGATCACAAATGTTCCTTTTTTTAATACTTTTTTGTATCTGTACTACACATATTTACCACCAGCCATTTTAGTCTTGTCAGGAGGATCTTTGCATTGACTTTGCAGACTTCTGCTACCTGCAGATAAAACAAAGTGATAAAGAATATTAATAACTGTAGAGACCACAGAGCCTACTTTGGCAAGTACAAAGAACAGGGATCCAAGTCTGGTCATGTTTGTGGTAGTGTATCATGACACAACCCAAATGAGACCTCTGGCTGCGTTTACATTTGGCATTAACATGCAATTACTGTGATTCGATCAAGCATAATGGATCATCAGTCAATCAGAACACAACATCAACTGACTTTTTATTAATTTAGATAACCGATCGTATCTGTTCCCGTGCATTATTTAAATAAGTCTGAAGAGAATGACCCAGTGCAAAGTCAACCTGAAGGGGAGGGTTTTCTTTTGAAAAGAAACGGGACTTTTCAGTCACGGGACATTTTACAAAATTAAATTAAATTAAATTTATGCATTTAGCAGACGCTTTTATCTAAAGCGACTTACAGTGTATTCAGGCTATCAATTTTTGCCTATCACGTGTTCCCAATGCTCTACCAATTGAGCTACAGGAACACTTTTTTTGATTTTACAACTCAAAGATAAGTGTAGGAGTCTCACTAGTCTCCACACAGGTTTTCTCCGTCTTTTTTTCTGACAGTTTGCGAGAGAGGGAGTGGTGTTTTGGGTGGAAGGGGAAGTGGTGTTTCATGATTTCAGCCTGTTTTGCTGCATCTGGTCCATGATCACTTGCCATCATTGATGGAACAATGAATTCTGAATTATGTCAGCAAATTTTGAATGAAAATGTCAGGACATCTGTCTAAGAACTGAATCTCAAGTCAAAGTGGGTCATGCAGCAAGACAACAACCCTAAGCATAAAAGTCACTCTACCAAAGAATAGTTAAAGAAGAAAAAAGTTAATCTATGGGAAAGGCCAAGTGTCAAGACTACCTGGCTCACAGTAGTAATGACATAGGGAAGACGACAAAGCCTTACGTTAAATCCAAAATTATTTATTAACACATTAAATTATACAATTTAATCATAATTTGAATCATATGTATCAAGTCAGTAAACGAGAAACAAAATATAACTAACAAAAAGATAACTCAAATTCCAGACCTTAATCCAATTGAAATGTTGTGGAAAGAGCTGAAGCAAGCCGTTCATAGGAGAAAACCGACCAGAATCACAGAGTTAAAGTGGTTCTGTACTGAGGAATGGGCTTAAACTCCTACAAGCCATCGTGCAGGACTGATCAGCAGTTACAAGAAACTTTACTTGCAGTTATTGCTGTAAAGGGGGTCACACCAGATACTGAAAGAAAAGATTCACATACTTTTGCTATTCTAAGATATTTAACACAGGATAATTTTTCTCAATAAATAAATGATAATAAAGTATATATTTTTGTCTTCTTCATTTAATTGGATTGTCATAATTTAATTATGTTTTGGGTGATATTTATGCAGAAATATAGAAAAAAATATATATATTAGTAGATATTTTTAAATAAATTGGAGAAATTAAATGTGTCATGTCCTGCCAAGAAGAATATAAGAATATATTGTGCCTGTTCGAAAGGCTTCTTAGACTTTCTTCCGGTGACCAATGAACATTTGCAACGTCACTATCATGTGTATCACGGGGAAGCAGTGTTGCCAGCTTAGCGACTTTGTCGCTAGATTTAGCGACATTTCAGACCCTCGTAGCGACTCTTTTTTTACAAAAAGGCGACTAGCGACCTTAAACTGTACAAAAAAATATGGACGTAGTGTCCGTGACGTCACCCATAGACTCCTCAATAGCAGTTTTGAAGCCTAAAGTGTGCAGAGCGAGCCGTCGCCATCTTGGCAGCGCGTCACCGCGCGACTCTCCCGGATAATCGAAAATGTGAAGCCAATCTCCCTTTCCTATTGATCTGTAATTATAATATTGCTAGAATCCCTTACAATTTATCTAAATTTCACAAACAGGCATTACTTGCATGGTCATTAATCTATAAGCACAATTTCTCCCCTCACCGGTACTTCATTTGGAACAATCAAGACATTGTATATATAAGAGAAAATCTTTGTTTTTTAGTAGTTGGTTTGAGAAAAACATTATGATTGTTTCCCAGTTATTTAACTCAGAAGGTCTTCTTTTAAGTTACGAAGAATTTTTATGTAAATTTAATTTTCCAGTAACTCCCAAAGAATTTTCCATTGTCATGGATGCTATTCCTAAAGGAACTGTTATGTTTTTAAGGGACTCTGTTAGATCATCCAGCACTTTATCTATTTCTTTAGACCCATTTGAAATCCCAGTAGGAAAACTATGCTTTCTGTCACCTTCTTCATCACGTAACTTTAAGATTAGATCACTTTTTCAAAAGGAGCTTGTAACAACTCCTTACGTTGTGTTTTATTGGAAGAATGTGGTTGATCATATTGATTGGAAAAAAGTACGGAATCTGTCTTCGAAATACATAATAACAAACAAGGTTAGAGAGATCTCATTCAAATTATTACACAGATTTTACCCAACTAAAGTGTTTTTGAAAAGATTTAAATCAGACATCGATACAAGCTGTTGTTTATGTGGTGACCCTAATGAAACAGATGTACATATATTGGGATTGTCCCCACACACAGCAATTTTGGATTGAATTCTGTAGTGTTGTCAATCGCAGTGTGCTCCATGGTTTCTCTCTGCTTTTTAAGGATGTACTGTTTGGATTCTTTAATATACCAAAAGATAAAATTAAGGAATATTTTATTATTAACCTATTATTACTTCTTGCAAAATTTCACATTCACCGTAGTAAATTCAATCGTCAAAATCCTTTATATATTGTTTTTGAAAAAGAGGCTCAACAGTATATTCAAACTATTTCATCTTCTAAGAATCTCAAAGCTTGTAAAACGATTCATTTATTTAATATTTTTAATTTATTTTGTTAAAGTTTTTGTTTTGTTTTATTTATTTACTGTTGCATGAATGTTGTATGAATGATACTTTGCATGTAATGTCACCTCTTTGCACGTGATGTTGATATTATCTATATTTGTATTTTTGGTACCTTGGCATTAATAAAAAAAGAAAAGAAAAAAAAAGAAAAAGAAAATGTGAAGCCAATAAGGAAGTGACTAAAACTGCAATTCATCAAGAGAGTCAGTCCCATAGACTCCCCATGTTAAAATGCCCAACTTTAGAGCAGAAAAAAACATGTTTACAGCCAGTTTCAAAAAATGATTTTGGTCTATATTGCTAATTTTGCCCCTTCATGACAACTGTGAGGGGGGTGAATTTTTTTATAACTCATCCGTTTAAATTATATTACGCCTTAAAGTTCTGCATAATTAAGGGCGTGGCCACTTGAGTGACAGGTGGATTGCCGCTGCTGACAATGCCGTCGCGCTAGGTAGGCGTGGCTTCAGCAATCAGCTCCCGCCTTTTTGACCATTTTCGATTATCGGGGAGAGTCGCGCGGTGACGCGCTGCCAAGATGGCAACGGCTCGCTCTGCACACTTTGAGCTTCAAAACCGCTATTGAGGAGACTATGGGTGACGTCACGGACACTACCTCCATATTTTTTTACAGTCTATGATCAGCTAATATGTTCTGCGGAGCAGAGAGGAGCAGCACTTTCAGTTAAAAATATATATATATTCTGTTGTTTCTAACTGTATTTTTCTAAGTATAGCCAAAATCACAGTACAACCATTGTCTTAATTTTATGTGAATGTGATTTCATTAGACGATGTTGTGAATAGGATTTTAGTGCAGAGATTAAGGGTGTATTCACCAAGGGGCAAGGAACTCGACCGGAAGTTGAAGTCGGGTGGGGGCTGCCATCTTTTAGCAGAACTTCACTTGCGTTAGCATTCCCATTGACTCCCATTCATTTTGGCGTCACTTTGACAGCGAATAACTTTACATCTGAGGCGTTTAAAGACTCTGTTTGTCCATTATTTATTTCTAAAGATACACGACAATGTATAAAGGGCTCCATTACCTTCTATGTTACATTATGGCCCCGTATAAACAGTTTTTGTAAAAAATAGGCTAACGATTGCGTCATAACCACTCGGCTCTCTGTCGCATTACCGTACAGATAGGTGGAGAAGCACGCAGGCAATTAACTTAATATGGCGTACTGGCATTACATTTTAAAATACTAAACAAAATAATTAATCAGAATACTTACTCCTGCTCACTCACGCCAAAGAACTCCCCGCTCAAGCTCGCCGTCTCTGCAAGATTAACGATGGCAGTTTGCACGCACAGCCAATTAGAAGATTTACATCTGGCAGACAGGTTGCTGACGTCGTCAAGCTTCGTTTGAGTCTGCGCGTCAGAAACGGAAGTGCTAAAAAACGCTAAAACTGGGCTTCATTCGTCTCAATTGAGTTCCAATTGCGTCGCTGTGTCCATTTCTTTTATTGTCTATGGTATTCACACTAGGCACGGTTGCCATGAACCGGGCCTGAGTACGATTGTCCCCCCCTCTGGCCTGCACTCACATATATAGCGTTTCAGCATTCGTGCCGGGGCACACTTACGTCATTATGGTGCGACGGTTTCGGGATAAACAGGAAGAGCGGCGCTCTCTGAACGCAATGGAGTACATCGCTCTGTTTTCTTTGTGGATAATTTTGTTTCGTTTGGTCCACAGCCCTCTCACAGCCTGTTGTTAAACAGATGTGTCGCCTTAGTGGCGCGAAAATTTTCACATAATCGCGCTGCTCGTATGAGGATGTTTGCAATGTACCAGCTGAAGTGCAGCAAGGACTTTGCAGTTTTTAGTTTTTATGCGTTTTGCACCACTGCCGTAGACCAAAGCGACCCTTTCCCTGCCATGTTGGATTTGGAGCGTCGCAAAACCGTGACGCTACGCGTCCTTTTCCGTGCTCCAGCACGGTTAGCCCTCACACTGCATGCGAACCGCGCCCGAGTCCAGCTGAACCGTGCCCTGGCCCACCTCTTCCAAACGGGCCAGGGCCGGCCAATCGAGCCGCGCCCGTGCACGATTCGGAGCACTCACACTAGTCAAACGAACCGCGCTTTGGTGGTCAAACGCACCCGGGCACGGTTCAAACTGGCTAGTGTGAGTACACCCTAACATCTTTGAGAGCTGGTTATGTAGTCTTAATGGACAGCGTTTCAGTCATTATAATATTAATTCCGTTGTCGGACAACAGAAACATTAAAATATAATAAGAAAAAATGTTTTATTGAGAATTTTGGCTGCATTAAAATGCAGTAAATGAGCAGAGAAAGGGCAAGATAATATGACGCACTTACGTCATGAATATGCTAATTAGCATATGACGTCATCTAGCGGCATTTAGCGACTTCCCAGGCAGGTTTTAGTTACTTTCCATTGAAAGAAGTTGGCAAAACAGGGGGGAAGTGGAGCAGGTACGCTGAGCAGACTTGCAGAACGTAAACTCCTTCCATGAGCAATCCGTTTCATCTCGCATTTGTATGCAATATCTCAAACTTACTGATTTAATATAGTTGTGCTTGCATAGGAAGTATGTGTATTTTGTTGTTCTTTATTTAAATCTGCTGATTGTTTGATCCCGCGAGGGAGATTCATCTAGCGATATTGCGCCATATGTATATGTGTTTATGACAATATATATAGTTGATTTGTCACCGTTAAGCTTGCTTTCATGCTCATTATAGCTGTTGCAAGTAATGTTAAGTATTTACTGTGAGATGTGTTAATGCTTTATCGAGTTATTTCGCGACTAATGTCTAACTGTTTACAATATAATAAATGTGTGCCTCAGTCACGTCTAGTGCAGGAATGGCGTCATCTTGTGGGCTGTAATCTAATGACTTCTAGTTAAATGCGCAGACACTTTAAACTGCTTTAATTTGTAGTTTAATTTTATACTTGAAAGGATTGCTATTGCATAATTGTTTGTAAATGTTTTTTAATAATTACTCATGTAAGATTATTTCCTATTCTGTTCCAGAACCAGCACTTTGCCATCAGTAAACTCCTTTAATGAGATTCCTGTCTGGGATGAATTCTTCAAGTCAGAAGTCATTATACAGTTCTGACCGACTGTTTTACAATTTAAAACCTAAATTACAGTGCCAATAAAGGACTGCAACAGATAGCCCTGTTTAAATGAATTGAATCTGTGTTGTTTTCGTTGTGACATTTGTTGTTTTCTCTTACACACGTGATGCATGGCCAACTATCTGATACTGAAGGCAGAGAGTGTATTAGACGGCAATCGTTAAATATGCTATTTCTCGCATACATTTTCATTTCAAAATGCCTTTTGTGCCCCGTGAGTGAATGGGTGGGTCTGCTGCTTTTTGTTAACGCACATGAGTATTAGGCTATAGGAGGCTAAGTGTTGTGAAATGTGAAGATAATATACCCCTTGATTAAGAGAATTATACTGAAAACTGATTGTCGCGATAGTCGATAAATCAATAAAAAGCACGATAAAAAAAAGAGCTCTTTAATTTTTCTGGCCGCGATAAATTTTTTTTTTTCAATTTTTATTTACAAAATGTGACATTTCATGATGTGGGGTTAATCTGGAGCGCAGTCTGTGGACTGCAGACACACCCTCTCCGATGGCACAGATGTCCCGGGAAAATAAAGAGATAGCCTAACATATATATATCAAATTACCATGAAGGAAAAACACCGTTTAACTGATAGTAGGCTATTAGGGGCCGTTCACATGTCGCGCCTAAAAACGCGTGTAAAACGTCAACGCTAAGCATCCATCAAACGTGATCTCCGTTACAACCAGAAAACCCTTGCTGTAACTCTGCTACAAGATTTATTTACGAAGAAAAGAAAAAAAGGACGCAGTGTTTGGGTGCACCACATTCTTCAAAAACGACGGGGCATTTCCATAGACAGCATTTCAGCCCGAAGAATAGTTTCTTGTCACACGACCTGTTGCTCGTGCGTCATTCTGAAAAGTTGAGATGTATTTGACTAGAAGTGGTGCGGATGCGTCGCTTCCATTATGAGCGCGCATACTGCGCGTCTACATTTGAAATAACGGACTTGAGTGCCCAAAAAACGGGATATGTGAACGGCCTCTTAATCGGTCAAACTGTTTACTTTCGGTTAACGGTTGCTCGGAATCTGCCATAAAATCTCTCTCGTCCTTTGTGGAGACGGAAATTCACTTTTGATTTAACCTATTTGATCAAAGCTTTATGCTAGAGAAATTATTTTAAATGTTTTAATATTTTTTGAAGTGCAATTTAATTGACATCTATTTTATTTATTGTTTTTTTTTTTTTGGTTGTTTTGTTCATTTATTGTGGATTTTTAAAATGTTTTCCGTTTTCAGTGTTAAATATGTTCTTTAGAAATAAAAACATTTTGATTTTTAAAAAGGTGTAGGCTACCTACATTATGTCATTATCATTAGCCTATATTAGTTGAGAACGACAATATCGTTTATCACAATAATTTCTTGGGCAATTAATCGTCCAGCAAAATTTGTTATCGTGACAGGCCTGTACAGTATAATTTTACAAGGTAACAAACGTTGACCTATCATCACATTTACCAGATTTTTTTAAGTAAACACAGCAAGTTGCTCCTTGAGAATATAATAGCTAGAAGAAAATGCATTTCTTTAAAGGAGTCCTTTATTCCATTTATACCAGCATCTTGCAGCATTTATTAAATACTGTCTCACTTAATAAATACAATTATTGTCCTATGCATTCAGTAACAAGGGTATTTAAAGTGTTACACATATCTATTTGTTTGGATTTGAGTCTTACCTGGACTAGACGCCACGAGCCTATGACTGTCGCCAAATCGAAAGAGAAAGTAAATTACGTTTTATCTGATCGCACACAGATGACGAACTTCTAACTTTTATTTATCACTGTCATCTGGTTTAAAACATCTGCATCTCAAACCGACACGTTATGAAATTAATTTAATTGTTTCATTGAGTTGATAGGCTACTATTTAAACAGAAACTTCTAATCCACCACACCACGGCTATGTTGGAGCTAAAATGGAAAACAAAATTCAATTGGCTATGTTAGGCTGGTTTACATATTTTTGAAGTCTAAATTGACAGTTTATGACATTTTTTTCAGAAGCATGGACGGACCCTACGTTTTCTACTCGTCTAATAATAACCCCATTATTATAGAATTGTGCTAATAACCCCTATAATACCAGGGCTTTAAAACATTCAATAGGTTCACTCAGCAGAATCGATATTTTAGCGTTTCTGTTCCTGCGTTCCTCGGTTTGGGTGGAAAAATACCGGTTAATAACGTTATTTAAAAAATATATATATATATATTCTTTGCCTATAATTTGCCTAATAATATAATATTAATAAAGTACAGCGTTTGTTAGTCAATATCCCGCTGCGCTTAGTCACAGCCACAGAATAATCTTTTCTCGATTTTGGCCAAATGTAGGCTACTAAAAAATAAATTAAACTGTGACAGTGAATCATGTCTTTAAGTTTGTATCAGTGCTCGGTGTGATATTATGTATTGTTCTGTTTCCAAAATATGTTGTTGTTGTGGTTGTTTAGGAATATGATCAAATCTCCAGGATAATCAGCTGTCCAGATGGTGCATGCATGAGAAGTATTTATGACTCCCATACAACCATTTAAATTACCACATTTGCATAATGAAAAGAACATGTTTAGATGTTGCTAGCTAAATGATCTGTGTTAACCTATCAGAACCTGCAGAAATAAGGTCAACTGATCATGCATATGAATTTAAATAGTGTTTCTGTATGATGAGTTAGTTCTAGGCTGGCTCCTCTCATTCGTTTTCTACAGTATGGCCTTTGGAACTGAGGAGAAGTCTTCAATAAACTCTCTGCCAGCTGAATCAGCTTTAAATTTGACTCCTGGCCTTCATTGAGCATGTAAGTGTAATGTGTCAATAATAAAGATAAAAGACCATTAACTATTAATAATAATATAGTATGTCAAGTTCAGTGTTCATGTCTCTAACATGACAGTGTTTCTGAAATTTCTCTGTGATCTGGAAAAAAATAAGTTGCTATAATTATATTCCATATTCTAAAACCTCAAAAATATTAAAAATATTACTACCTTATTATGAGGTTGAGAAATGCAAACTTGATTGGTCCTTTCAGTTTTACACAGAGAGATCTTTTTATGCACAAAGTTAATTTAAAAATATAATAAATAAATGCATTACTAGGGAAGGAGACCACTTCCTGCCACATGTTTGTATGTTTCCATTGTACATTTTAGTATGCTTTAAACTTTACAGCAGCTTTAATTTAGTTGTATTTCTACTTAATTATAAGTTCATTTCAGTTTAGTTCACTTTGTGTTTTTTAATTTTCTTTATTTAGTTTTATAATTTTAGAGTTTAGAGAATGGATATTATCTAAAGAGATATGTGACCCTGGAGCACAAAACCAGTATTAAGTCACAGGGGTATATTTTTATCAAGAGCCAACAAAACATTGAATGGGTCAAAATTATAAATTTTTCTTTTATGCCAAAAATCATTAGGATATTAACTAAATCTACTGTAAATATCTAAAAACTTCATTTTTTTATTAGTTATATGCATTGCTAAGAATTTCATTAAGACAACTTTTTACTAAAGGAGATTTTCTCAATATTTAGATTTTTGTGCACCATCATTCCAGATTATCAAATAGTAGTATATCAGCCAAATATTGTCCAAACCATACATCAATGCAAAGATAATTTATTCAGCTTTGATAAATCTCAATTTCTAAAAATTTACACATTCAGACTGGTTTTTATGGCCCATGTTAATTCTTTAAATTTTTCAAGGATCATGCAGAGTTCTAATGAAATAGTTTTGGAATATTTAAAATGTTTTTTAGTTTAATTTCAGGTTCAACAATAATGTATACATTTCATAACTTAAGATATCTGTTGCAAATATGAGTCTAAAAAAGTTCTGGGACTGCTGGATCTTTGATATTTGCAAAACAAAAACAAAAAAATCCATCCACAATTTCTATTCTATAATTAATATATTGTTCTGTTCTATTGTATTGTTGTGAAGAGTGTGAGTAGCCAAGGCTAAAGGGTACAAGTGAAGTCTGTCTATAGTATTTAGTCTTTAATACTTTGCTTGTATTAAGGGCATTGTGCTAAAAAGGAGTAGATATTCTTCTTGAATAACCCCTTTAGCACAGAGGGTCACAACAATGTTTGGTACAACTACCGTTTTCCACAAACTTTCAGGAAGCAATAACTAGAATGAGATGTAATGTATTTTTATGTTTATAACAATACTTATTTAGAAAATACAGGACTACAATATGTTTGAATCTGCGACTTGAACCCTTTGTTATAACGATATATGGAAGTGAAGTTGCTGGCTGAGATTCTACCGGAAATATGTAAACAGCATTCATGCATATAGTCCATTGTATCCAAGTTCATAGGGAATGTAGAAACTGTAGAAATTTGGTTACATACCTGATTTAAACACTGGACAAAGGGACAAACACCAGCTCTTTGCTCTCCTTTATTTCTTTTAGTTCTGGATGCTTAAAGTCTCGAGGAGTTCACATGACATGAAGTTGAACAGGATACAGATTCCCTCATACAAACAATTCACAAAATATGTCAACAAGACATATTCAATTAAAACAAAATAATTAGGGCTTGTCATTTAACGTGTTAATTAGATTAATTAATTATGGAGAAAAATAACACGTTAAAATTATTAACGCATTTAACACACTTGCACCGCCCCAGACCTATGGATCATCTGCCATTTCAACTTACTGCATGATGGAGCCTTAGAGAATATCCCTAAAATTCAAGATATGGGGCTAAAAGGCCATTTGAAATTTTGTGTCATATTTACATCACATAGTTAAGAAATATTACATGAGCTGTAGGCTAAGTGCAAGATCACACAGTGCAAATGTGTTACTCATCAAGGAAGTTAGGCCAGGGGTTGTGCGGGAAATGTAGTGCACTAGCTTAGGTAGTGTAGTTTGCTTGGATTTGTGGGAGATGTAGTACAAAGAAAATTAAACAAAACAGAATAACTTACTCAAATTCAAGTTGTGAATATGTTTAAAAATTTTAATTAAAGCTCTCTGAATAAAATGCTTTAATATAAATTTTATCTTAAATTTGTAGCTTTTATTGAATTAAAAAAAATGAATAGCACAAACGCATTTCTCAATATTTAGCTCACTTTTTCAGCTTGGCACAGCAGATAATTTCATATTCAAAATGCTCTAAAACTACCAAAACACTTCATACGTGTCTCAAATCAACCCATTCTTCCATGACACTAGCAGCAAACACCTGTCAAATTCCTCACCTCATCTAACAAACAAAGTTAATCACACCCTAAAAAAAAAAAAAAATCACAAATTTCTACTGTTTTGAATTTGGTGCTGTATTTGTTACATAGTCCAAATTTGCATTACAGTACAAAACTCTTCCTGTTTTCGGTGCCCTAGAGCAAGGCACTGAACCCCCAACTACTCCCCAGGCGCCGCAGCATAAATGGCTGCCCACTGCTCCGTGTGTGTGTGTGTACGTACTTTGGATGGATTAAATGCAGAGCACGAATACTGAGTATGGGTCACCATACTTGGCTGTATGTCACATCACTATCACGTTTGATTCATGTGAAGGTGTTCCACTACATCTAATAGTTTTGATAATTTTAGATTTGGAATATTTCACAACATTAGTGTAGAAATATGTTAAAAATCAGTTGTTATTACTTTCTGTGTATCTGCCACTGTAAATCTAAACATGATCCAGAATCGCAGGCGTTTTCTCTGGGACAAGGCTCATTTAAAATGGACTATGGCAAAGTGGAAACCTGTTCTGTGGTCAGACTAATCTAGATTTGAAGTTCTTGTCTCCTCAGTCCCCAGACGTTTGCAGACTGTAATAATGAACAAAACTTTATAAAACTGAACGTAACTTTTTCAGAAACTCAGTCTCACAAAATTAACAGGATTCTGAATTCATTGCCACAGAATTCGCTTATGCTTCGCAGTTTTTCGTTTGGTGTTTTGACACAAACTTCTCTTGGGGGCAGGCTTAACAGTGATCTACTCTGATTGGATAGTGAGCTTTTGATGGACAGGTGCTCTCTGACCGGGAAGTACAGACGCCACTCAGTGGCGCATATTTCAAAGCTCATTTTATATGTCATCTATGTTGTATTCTGTATAAAATATTGAAAATTGAAACTTCCACATCATTGCATTCTGTTTTTATTAACAATTTGTACAGTGTCCCAACTGTTTTGGAATCGGGTTTGTATAAGTAATGCTATTCTGCACATGAGTAGTTGAGATCTGTATATTTTAGCACTATATGTCCCTCATATCTAACCAGATTTAATATTCTCTCAGCTTTTGTGAATGGCGATGAGTTACAGAGTGTGATGGAGGGAGATGTTCTCACTCTACACACAGGAGACACTGAGAGTCTCAGTGAAGTGATGTGGCTGTTTACACGAGGTGATCAAACTGTTCGTATCGCACAGATGTATCAGGGTTATGAACCCTTTTATGATAAGAGACTAACCAGCAGAGGGAAAATTAACCCAAAGACTGGAGATCTGAGCATCTGGAACATCAGCAGCAGCGACTCTGGACTTTATCAAGTTTCTCTCCACAGTAGATCCACAGAGAAAAGCTTCAGAGTGGACGTTTACAGTAAGTTTTAGCTTCATAACAAAGAGCAAAAAAGACCTATCAGTAATATTCAGGAAAATTAGGTAATGTCTGTTTGGAAATATTGTCTCTTCAATTTAATTGGACAGCAATACATTCATTTATGTATGGAAAAATGTTTTGAGCATCATTAGTACTTTTTGTCACGAGGGCCTGGGGATGAAGTATGCCAAGCTTCATGTGAGTCAAGCCAACAGCCTAGGAGAAGTTTAAAAAGTTCAAAACAACTGGAAAATGTCCATGAGAGAAATGAAAAGTGAAGACATATTGTAGAGCATGAAACAAGGATTCTACCACCTTCAGGTCTTGAATCCCTAAACATTGTCCTAGTTTAATTCATAACAAGTGGGATGATATTTTGATCACTGAACTTGGAAATGTCCCTGTTTCCATTTCATATAACTCTAAAATCACAAAAAAACATAGTTCATTTAATACATTTAAGTTAACAGTGAAAACAAAGTAGACTTGTAACAGCATATCTATGCTAATTAGTTCAGAAGCCACTATATTAGTGATTAATCAGTTATTAATTTTTCATTATATTGTGTCAGCAATCACTCACAAACCTTCATACATTGTTCATCTTACATTTTTGTTTTTCCTGCAAACTCCAACTCAAAGTGTTGTTTTTCCTTAAAAGGGCCTGTTTCTGTGCCTGTCATCAGGTCTCTTGTTAGTGTAAACCAAACTCAAGGTGAGTCAACAGATTCCCAATCAAACCCAAATATAAAATACTAAACTACCTCTCTGTCTAATGAAACATGTAAAAATCATTATTTACAAAAGAAGTGGCACCCACACCCTACAACTTCCAAGTATAGACAAAAAACATGACCAGAAATAAAAAGGTTTTCTGAAAATTAAACTCACAAAACAAATCTCTCCCAGGTACATTCAAGCAGTCACAGAAGATGGAGGAGACCTGTTCTGTGTTCTGCTCGGTGAAAAATGATCGAGACATCTTCATCTCGTGGTATAAAGGAGGAGAAATCCTGAACCAGTCCAGCAATCCTGATCTCAGCATCAACCTCAGTTTATCATTAGAGCTTCATTATAATGATCCAGAGACCTACAGCTGTACAGCTGTCAATCCAGTCAACAACAAGAGCATCCATCTTCACATTAAAGAGATCTGCCCACGACAGGAAGGTACAGAAACTACATTTACCACAGAACTCTCTTCCTGCCACAGTGACCACAGCCTCTGATTTACAGAACTGTGTATGAATAACTTCACATCTATATAATTTATCTTATTTTTCAGTTTGTCAGGATCACTGTGGTGTCTCTGGTTCGTCTGGTTCTGTCTGGTCTGCTGGGAATCACTGATGTATTTCTGGTTGAACATCTGAGGTTCAGCTCATCTCAGAGAAGAGCAGCTTTTGCTTGATGGTGGTACTTTTTTTTGTCACAATGGACAAAAACATGGAGATGGAAGGCTATGAGGAGTGTTGGCAATGAAGCTGAAAGTATAAAATCAGAGCACCATTTAGGACAGCGCCATAAAGTACCGGTATTAGCATTTTGACAATGAAGTTGATGTTCAGGGAGAAAGATCTGAAAATGTACCACCTATACGGACCCTTAAAAAATAAAAATATAAAAAGGTTTGTCCCCTTCTAAATATGAAACATGTACACTGCCCATAGTTATCCACTCATTACAGAGCAGAACACAATGCTGACATTTTCTGGCTGCTTCAAAAATCAAAGGTATTTCCTATTGAGTGGACACTGACACACACAAAAAACGTTCAGGTGTTAATATGTATCTAAAACCATAAAAAAATCTGGTATACTAAAATTCTTTTATCAGACAGAGTTTGACAGAGGAAGTGAATTACAAGCAGAAAGCTGAAGACTAAGTCATGATGATATGATGAATAATCTTAAAAGACTTTAGTTCACTTCGTCTGACCAGCACACATACAGCAAGTGTTGTTATACCAAACTGCTTCAAATATTCACATATCTCACATCTAAGACATCCTACAAACCCAACAATCATAAGCTCAAACAACAATAGCAAGCGTTGCAAGAGCAAGCAAAATCATTTTAAAAATGTAAGAAAAACTAAGACAAAGGATTATTATTATTATTTTATTATTATACATCAAACTTCTAATAACTAAACTTCATACAAATAGTAACAATTATATATTTATATTTATAATAACATTATTATTATAAAGAATACTTCAAACTTTCATAATTTATTTATATATATTACAACATCTTTATTTGTATTATTATTATCTGTATTATTATTATAATAAATTAAATGAATTGCATCTGGATGGGTGCTGTCAAGGTCTTCTGGTTTCTTCTCTACCAAGCAGAGTTCTTCAGACGATCCATCTGTGTCACGTTCATCTGCTGTTTATAGGAAAAGGAGAGTTTTGCACTATTAATACTTATGTCAGTGAAGTGACAAATTTGTACATGGCTATTAAAGTTATGTTGTTATTATTAACTTATAGAACATGTATTGCAATGGACACTTTTTATATAATCTTTTACAATTATATGTAATATCTATAAATGTCTTGCTCAACAAAAACTGATAATCAATTAGCATAATTCAGAAAAAAAAAAACTAAATACAATGATCGTCAATTTTACCAAAATTACATAAAAATACAATCCATACAGAATGCATATCTGTGAAGATTATTTTTGAATTACAATTAATTGACACTTTTTAAAATGTTAGCAAAACAGTGTTATCTCGCATTTCTAATAAAGAAAATGTCCACATTGCAAATCTCAAAAAGGCAAATCTGTCAAAAACCTTAATGTTGTGATACTGTCTTTTAAAAACACCAATCAAATAATGAAACTGTTTGAGATTAAATATTTAAAAAAAACTATAGCACAGACCCTTATGACTGTCTATCAGTGTCATAAAGTTACTAACTAACTAAAAATACCTGATAAATTTAAGGTCTAGTTTGTCGCATGTTGTAAATAGTTAAATCCCAATTAAAATAATGTTATTGTTTTTTGATCTTGATACAAAAGCCAAGGACATCTAATCCAGTGGACTGACCTCCAGTGATGTTTGATTGACTGTCTCCAACTTCTGAATCCACTGTGCTGTCGAGGAAAACAAGTTTCTTCCGGTTTTTCTGTAGAGGGATGAGAGATTTAAATCACACTAAACTGCACTGTAAAGATATATGATAACTGCTGTTAATAAAACAGACCTGTTGCTATATTTTTGTCATAATAGGCTACTTACCTTTTTGCAGACACATACTATGACAACAGTGACCACTATGATTGCGAAGACCACTATGATGACAACCACTATGATGATGCTGTTGAAGTCTTGTGGTGGGCTGTCTTTGGTGACATCAGAAGACTCTAAAATTATTTTTGATGAGGAAAAAAAAAGATTCTATAGTAAGTTTAGTTTTATTTGTTTGATTTAATTACGTCACAAAGACAAATCATGCCCAAATAAAGTTATTAGATCAATACATTTTCAAAGCACTAAAAGATTACTAACCTGTGAATACAACGGTGAAAGTTTCTTTGATCACGTTGTTCCCGATCACTTCGACATTGTATGTTCCTGCGTCAGTGGCACTGGCATCACGAATTGTCACAAAACAATTCTCAGCTCTAATCTGGTGTGAGACTCGGTCGGTGTCGATGTCGGGGCACCCATTATTCTTCTCAATGTCAGAGCAGTAGCGGAATATTGGAACTGATGTGCCGTTTTGGTTAAGTTTAGAAAGGGTCACTCGATTGACATCCCCCATTTCAGGTGTTTTGACCAAAAGGGTGACGTCTTGTCCTCCTTTTACATCCACTGTCATGTCGCTTAGGGCACCTGATAAAATACATATTTAAATTGCTTAGTGACATATTTATACCTTTAAAACAACAACAAGACACCTGTCCCACTTTGCACTCTATGGTTACCGCGGGCATACAATACATTTTAAAAATGTTTAAAGAACGTAGTTTATAACATGACAAATATATCCTAAATGTAAAATGATGTAAAGTTATCTACTTTTGCTTCCTCTTTATTTTTAACCAGCAGAACTTACCATTTTTAGTGGGTGATGATACCAATTCACAGGGCAGTGATAAAATTTATAAACACACGATTTTCTTTTTCAAGCTTGTATTTCCGGTTTCCGACAGTCGCATGCGTACTAGTGTAACAGGAACTTCACTGAGATAAACACGGAGAGCTAAACGCTGTAATGCTTTACTTACCGGTGAGGGCAAAACAGGTTATGAGCGTGAAGAAGTGGCGGATTTTCATGAATTAAGCTCGGGTTTTCTCTTGGTGTAGTAGTAGAAGTCTTTATCAGCGGCTACGTGTGATTCGATTGTCACTGAAGCTCTAAACTGTGTTAAAACTGGAGTATTAGTAGCAGCTAAAGCGGGCGGGGCGAGTCCCAAACCCGCTCTCAAACCTCGGATACGACTGATTTTATATCTAATGTGTACTTTCGTAAAAGTAGGCCTAACTATTGTTTCAGCGTCTCTCTGAATTATGCCTAAACCGTAGTTTACCTTTTCATAAGAGTTTTGGTCGTTTTGTGGTATCGTCCATGACATTTACTTTGTGCAACCTTCAACTATTTGTCTAACGTACACTGATTTCAGTTGGATTTATATTATATACGCGTTGCCCTTCAAAAAGGTAATTTCTACTAAAAGACAAAATTGAGATACTTTGTTCAATAATGCATTTAATAAAATAGTCAAACCCCTAATATTGTTAAATAACTACTATTTACAATAGTTTTACAAATCCATTTTATTATTTTATAACATGAAGTAAAACGTAAAGAGCTCCAAGTTATGTTTTAGCTTGCAGTGGCAAACCGAATACCGATCGGTGTTTGACATCAAAGTACCGCGAGAGCTGTAAACAGACGGCTTCAAGTCACACGTTCAGTCTTCAGTGTCACATGATCCTTCGGATATCATGCTCAGAAAACATTTGTATTATGATCATTATGAAAGCTGAAAATAGTTGCGCTGCTTAATGAAAGAGGAAACCATGTTCGAGATACGGAGAGATGAATCACGGGAAGCTTGAAGAACAGTATTTATTTGAAAAATAATTGTACTAATTTAATTATTGTGGACTAAAAGTACTAGCTTATTGCTTTGCAAAGTACATTTTCTTAAAAAAAAAAAAAAAAAGAAATTATATATATGTTGTTTTAATTGTGGCCAATTGTGCAAAAGTCTTTTTTGGCCATTGTATGTAGAGACAATTTTTTTTCATTGTCCTTGTTAAATAGCTTTAAATATTAAAATTTTCAATAATTAAATAATGATTGACAAAAGTACCAGAATCATTTAAAACAGTTTCATTAATTGTTTATGCGTCCCATTTTTATAAATTCAGAGACTGCTAGATAACTGTACTTGGTAAGTCCAATACCCATCTTTTTTTCCTACAAATATATATATATATATACACACACACACACACACATGTGTGTGTGTTTACCATCTTACACAATATCATGTTCACTTCATTTCACATCATACCAATATTCAGCAATCAAAGACAGATCAAAGCCATAGTTCTATCTTTGTTCCAGGGCATGTGAGAGAGTAAGATCTTTATGAACCTTATGAACAATATGGATTTTCTTTTAAATTGTAAAATATTTAAATGGGTTTTATATAGAACAGATTTTGTTTTATAACAGCTAAATTTCACTTTTACAGAATGTATGAATATTATTGATTTTTAAAATGTCATTAATTTAAAATACTAAATCAACTTATCTATTTGAAATGCTATTTCGACAATTTAGTTAAATAATTGAACAACCAGTAACAGACAAAGATAAATCCCAGTAGAAGAGGCTCATCGGAAAGGTATAATTATTCTAGGACTTACATACAGGCATAGAAATATTTACATATTTATTTGCCCATATTTTAACTGATGTCATAATAGCAACCCTATGAATACAAACTTAATGTTTTCAATCATTTAGGCTAACCTAAAGGTTTTAGGGAAAGTGAAGATGTCCATCTAATTCAGAAAAAAAAAAATAACCCTTCATTTCATCTTTGTACTTCCAAATATAAGAAAACATTTATTGCATTTTGACAACACATTGGTGGATCTTCTCCAAATAATCCTGGAATGGCCTATTCAGCAAGTAAAAATAATGTGCCTCAATCGACTTGAAATGATAATTTATATAAATAAATAATTCTCACAACCTTTGATTTCATGGAGTTTGCTCATGGTCCTGTTTGCTCTTTTTTATTAATATATCTTCCATGTTTCAGACCCAGGAGGTATTACTTACCACAGAAATCATAGGACATGTGCTCGGTTTGTGATGATCAATATTCCTATAGAGCAGTCATAGTAGACACTTGTGTATGTAAAGCTTAGTCATTTTTCACTTCTTTTTTTATGTTTACATGGCCATGTATATTATATTTTAATACAGGTGTTTTGTGAATGTTATTTTGTGTCATGCCTTTACCACATCTGAGAATAAAATTTAACACAGAACCAGTTGCTCTCTTTATTCAGAAAAATGCAACTACTCCCATGATGTCTGACATGAAAATATACAAATTACCAAATGGTCTATTTAGCCATTTGATATTAAAATGTAAAACATTTACTTATCAGTTTGTAGAATAAAACTAAAACATTGTGAAAGCACTGCAAGGTTGCTAATTTCACAACTTGAACACATATGAGTCAAAGTTATTTCAATCTGAATCACAGTGAATCACATGGTTGAAGCCTTTACACATTAAACTACCTCAGGAAAATCATTACATCAGTCATGAACCATGATACAATCTACAGTTTAAATAAACATAGCAGAAAAGTGAAACATTACTGTAGTACTGACCAGTTTTATTTGTTTTTCCTACAACATCAACATTGCTTTCTCTTGCTGCTACAGTCATGTATATTTATATCCATTTAATGGTCAGCCCCGTCTCCTCACTATGAAAGCTTTTGTCTTTTCCTGAGTTGCTCTCAGATTGTTCCTGAATCACTCTTAAACTGAGATTCGGAATTAGAAAATGTTAAGATAAATTAGGAGCTCTCTGAGACTATTCTTAGAACCTTTAAGAATACAGGCCCAGATTTCAATTGGCTATTTAATCACATTGGGCTGTCTTAGAATGCAATACACAAATTCAGGTGACGCGGTCCTCTGGTCTGAAATCAGTTTTCGTTGTGACTCTTAATTTTTTATAATGCGTGTAGTTTCAAACATTGGACAATTAGACTGAAACCATTGTGATTTGTGGGAAGATTTTCTAGATGAAGCCATTGATTTCCATCATGTTTTAGCGTTTTCCACTGCTCTGTTCTCTTCTCATGTGATAATGTAAAGGTAGCTGTGCCAATTAATCCAACGGTCCAAGTAATTTGTTTAATCTGCATATAATAAAATATTTCACGGTACAGATTTAGTCAGTTACCCGATGTGGAGTCTTTAAAATCATATTCTGATTTGTGAAACATTTCACAGTTCAGTTTTGAAAAAGTAAATCCTACCCTGAGTGCTTAGCTTAAATATTTTTTTTTTTTTTTTTGTAAAAGGTTTCACAGTACAGTTTTGATCAGTTAACCCTTCCCTCAGTCCTTAATTTCACCATTTAGATTTGTGAAACCTTTCACAGTACAGGTTTGACTTTCCATTAACGTTGCGATTTGTGAATACTTTTCTAGAAATTTTTTGAAAGTTAAAGTTTTCACAACACACTGACGCAATGTCAGGGATTTAGGGAAAGGAGTCAGGGAAAAGTTAACTGACAAAAATTGTACAGTGAAATCTTTCACCAAAATGGAATAGTAAAGTTAAAGGGTTCACCCAAAAAATGAAAGTTCTGTCATTAATTATTCACCCTCATGTCGTTCCAAACCCGTAAGAGCCTAGTTCATCTTCGTAACACAAATTAAGTTTTTTTTGTGCATGAGCTCGTTGACCCTCCCATAGACAGCAAGTGTCCTTACACAATCAAGGTCCAGAAATGTAGCAAGGACATTGGTAAAGTATTCCATGTGACATCAGGGATTCAACCATAATTTTATGACGCTATGAGAATACTTTTCGTGCACCAAAAAAAAAAAAAAAGACTATTCAACAATTTATCTCCTTCGCATTCACCCTGGTGCCATTTTGGAGAATGTTGAATAAACAAATTGTTGAATAAAGTATGTATTCTGGTAGCTTTGTAAAATTACAGTTGAACCCCTGAGGTGAGTGTTAGTTGCTGTATGATGCTTGAAATTGCAGTCACATCTGGCAAACTATGGGACTGATTTATCATATATTTTCACATATCCATTCTTATACAGTCTTATGGTAATCTATCTAGCCATCACTGATGAATTACCAAATTGTAAAAAGCTCCCTGATAGGCTAGCATTACTGGGAGACAAATCTCCACCTAACACCAGTCTGACAGTCATGTCAGAGTTTTGCCTGAATTTTTTTTTGTTTTTTGTAGTTATGGTATGATTAAGTGTCAGGGTGTGGGCATGTTTTTGTGACATCAGGACTCAACTCAGTATAATGACATGGGTATGACACAGGTATTACAAGGAGAGGGTGACTTATGAGGACATAACCCATGTCCCCATTTTTCAAAACGCTTATAAATCATACAGAATGAGTTTTTTTGAGAAAGTAAAAATGCACAAAGTTTCCTGTGAGGGTTAGGGTTAGGTGTAGGGCCATAGAACATACAGTTTGTACAGTATAAAAACCATTACACCTATGGGATGAACCCACTTTTCACAAAAACAAAATGTGTGTGTGTGTGTGTGTGTGAGAGAGAGAGAGAGAGAGAGAGAGAGAGAGAGAGAGAGAGAATGAGTGTCAGCGTGTGTGTGTGAGAGAGAGAGTGTCAGGGTGTGTGTGGTGTGTGTGAGAGAGAGAGAGAGAGAGAGAGAGAGAGAGTGTCAGGGTGTGTGTGTGTGTGTTAGAGAGAGTGTCAGGGTGTGTGGTGTGAGTGAGTGTGTTTGAAAGAGAGAGAGAGAGAGAGAGAGAGAGAGAGAATGAGTGTCAGCGTGTGTGTGTGTTAGAGAGAGTGTCAGGGTGTGTGGTGTGAGTGAGTGTGTTTGAAAGAGAGAGAGAGAGAGAGAAAGAGAAAGTGAGTGAGTGTCAGGGTGTGTGTGTGTGTTAGAGAGAGTCCTTGAATCCTTGAATCCTTCATTCTTGTCTCTAAATGACTCAGAGAAACTACTCTATATACTTGGAGAGAATGAGACGGCAATGACACTAGCTGCTAAATATTTATACACCATACACACCATACGAAAGGGGTAATTGATTGTATTCAACTGTTTTATTTGATATTCTTAATTGTATATAATTACTATTATTAATATTTGAAATATTATCTGCTGTTGTTATTTTTATTGTATTGTATTTTATTGTAATTATATTTTATTCTGTATCTGAATGCTTTGGCAATACTGTAACTCAAATGTCATGCCAATAAAGCAACTTGAACTTGAACTTGAGAGAGAGAGAAATAGAGAGTGAGTGAGTGAGTGAGTGAGTGAGTGTCAGGGTGTGGGTGTGGGTGTGTGTGTGTATGTTAGTGTCAGGGTCTCTTCTGCCAGGCTTGGGAGGGGCTTGTAGAGATGTCTAAGATAGATGTATAAGAGTATGTAGATTACAATTTCTTACTGAAGGCCCTGACTGAAACTCCACAATACGCTATAATATATATATATGTGTGTGTGTGTGTGTGTGTGTGTGTGTGTGTGTGTGTGATTTCTGACAGGAGGACCGCTTCACTGAATTTACAAATTATGATGAATGACACGCGATATTATTTGCATATCCAAAACGGATTTATAGCCAGATTAAATCTCAATATCTAACTTTACTGCGACCGGTTAATGTATACATGGTTACCGATTAATGGGCGAATAGAACGCTACATTAAATTCAAAACATGTTCGATATTGACTAAATATATATTTTGACTTTAATAAGACTCACAATCAATAAACAAGAATGAACCGTCCTCCGTGACTCTTGAACGCGGAAAAACCATAGACTGTACAAAAGCAAAACGCGGAAGGAAAAGATAGCACGTAATGTAGCATGACATAGCAAATTTCAGAACGGCGGCCTTCTGTGTGAGCGAACTAAACAATCACAAAGCCCAAATAACTTGAATTGTCTATTGCACTTCTTGCGATTGAATGGCTTAAAATCATTTTAATGTTTAAACCGAAAACTCTTCAAAAATATGCAACAAATTTTTAAGTAAGCAGCACTGATCCGATCGTTTAGACGGCTGATTATAGTTTTAGGGGGACTGAGACGACAGACAGGGGGTACTTAAAAAAACACAAATAAATGTCTAGAACCGCACCTGCGATTAGGAGATCGCTTGAGATGAGGAGAATCAGCAGACGATGGCGCATCTTCCTATTGTGTTTAGCTTCTGTGAGGTGTGGCAAAAATCGCGTACTGGTACTGGAACGTGCTACCTTGATTGGTCCGTGTCTGTATTAAAATCCATCTTTTCATTTTTCGGATTGGCTGAAATTTACAACACCTTGTCTCTGCTGTGATGAGAGCAAATCAGGTAACGCAGAGAAAAACGTACCCCATCAGAGGAGGAGAAATTCAAGAAAGTTCTAGGTCATTCTCGAGCGCCAACCTCCTGCTCTCTCTCGTGAAGCCAATAAGGAAGTGACTAATAAACTGCAATTCATCGACTGGCCGCTTGAGGCTGACTGCAAAAGGTAGTCAGTCCCATAGACTCTCCATGTTAAAATGCCCCACTTTACAGCAGAAAAAAACCGTTTACAGCCTGGTGCAAAAAAATATTTTAGTCTAAATAGCTAATTCTGCCCTTCATGACAACTGTAGGGTGGGTGGTTTTTTTTTTTAATAACTAATCCGTTTAAATTATATTAAAACTTTTAGTTCTGCATAATTAAGGGTGTGACCACTTGAGTGACAGGTGGTTTGCCGCTGCTGACACTGCCGGCGCGCTAGGTGGGCGTGGCTTCAGCAACCAGCTCCCGCCTTTTTGCCCATTTTTGATTGTCCGGGAGAGTCGCGTGATGACGCGCTGCGAAGAGGGCGACGGCCCGCTCTGCACAATTTAAGCCAAGTACACCCATAAGCTGTGTCCCAAAGTGAAGTGCGTGGACTCCGAAGTGCGGATGTGGAGTGTGATTGCGTCACAGCGTCACGACGTAAGCACTTTTTTTTTTTTTTTTTTTTTTTTTTATTGCAAGAAAAAAAGTTGTACAAATATACAAAAACACAGGGAAGCGAGATATAAATACACTCCAATTAGAAGCAAACATAAAATAAAATAGACATTCTGGATTTGCATATAAAATTATAGTATTATTGATACATAAAAGTGCAAAAATAAACTTACATTCTTTTGGAAAAGTTGTCAAAATACATCAAAAACTTGCTACTCTTTTTGTTCTCTGTAAGTCTAAGAGATGAAACAAGAGAGTCCAATTCCATAAGAAAAAGGGGGAAAGACAAAGGAGACTTAAGCCATTTCTGTTTATGAATGAAAAATTTTGCATTCAATATAAGAAAATTAACAACATATTCAACAGATAATAGCTTTGGATTTTCATAATAAAAGATAACATCTTTGAGGATAAAAGTGTGGGACACATTTGTAAGGTTAGAAATGTAGGTGCTTATGTCACCCCATAATTTGTTGGTAACACCGCAATCAAAAAACAAATGGGCAGCTGTTTCCTCCACAAAACCACAAAATGAGCATGATTCATCGACATTAGAATATTTTGAGATAGACAGATTAACGGGGTAAATTTAATGAAGGATTTTATAATGGATCTCCTTTACCTTATTAGAAATGCAAAATTTACTTGGCAGGAGCCAGGCCTTTCTCCAATTTATATTTTCTCCTATTTATATTTGTTAAAAAGGAACCCCAATAGAATTTCCCTCTTGGAACAATCTTTCTTTTTGTCTGAAAAATATTGCGGATATGTCTGTTATTGCATTTCCGATCTAATATACCAATACCCCCCAAACTTAAAGCCGGATAAACACTGTTGCCTTTACTGAATTTAAGGTGACTTGAAATTAACTGAGTTAAACCTACTGGGATGGCTCTCATCAAATTATTATATTCCTTTGGTGGGACTGGAAAATTATGAAGATTCATAAATTGTTTTTAAGTTAAAATATTACCAGACTTGTCAAAAACAGATAGAATAGAGTTCAAGTTATTATTAAACCATCTAGGGAAAAAAAGTGATTTATTTCTAACCGTTATATCAGCATTATTCCAAAGGAGAACTTTATGGGGGGAGAATCCATGGACAAAACACAATTTCCAGGAAAGAAGACATTGATGGTGGAAGTTAGATAAGGAAATAGGTAACTTACCAGGCAGAAAATTACATTTCAGTAAGAAAGATAGGCCACCAAGTTGGTCAAATATTTTATTTGGGATAAAAAAACCACATTGACATTGGATTTGCAAGGCATCTTTTCAGCCAGTTTACTTTAAAGGTGTTTACAGTGTCTGCAAAGTCCAAAAAATCAAGGCCACCTTCGCTTCTGGAATTAGTGAGGACATCTCTTTTTAACTTGTACGGTCTATTTTTCCAGATAAAATCCAAAAATATTTTATTAATTTCCTTTATAGTTTTATCGTTGACAAACAAAGAAAGAGCAGAATATACAAAGTGAGAGAGCCCTTCAACTTTAGATAAAAGAACTCTACCATATAATGTAAGATCTCTCTGAAGCCAGATATTAAAGATCTGTTTCGTTTTTATAATTTTATCAGAAAAATTTAAATGATGTCTACTGATTACATTTCTACTGATATGAATTCCTAAATATTTTACACTTTTTTTAACTAGGATGCCTCCTAAGACTATATCATCCATATCATGAATTGTCATAATTTCACATTTCGAAGTATTAAGTTTTAGACCTGAAGCACATGAGAATTGTTCAACCAAATCCAGAGCTTTTGGTAACTGACATTTGTCCTGCAAAAATAGCGTAGTGTCATCTGCTAGCTGTGATATTTTGAACTCTCTGTCAAAAATTTAGATTCCTTTCAAACTTTCATCTTGTTTAATTCTTAGACAGAGTAACTCTGTGGCTAAAAGAAATAAAAATGGGGAGATTGGACAGCCCTGTCTGACTCCACGATATATATTAAACCTCTTAGAAGTGTCAAAGTTCACAATTACTGAGCTGTTAATGCCTCTATAAAACATGGATACAGTCTCCATAAATGCTTTGCCAAATCCAAATAATTCTAGAGTACGAAAAAGAAATTTGTGTTCTATGGAGTCAAAGGCTTTATGAAAGTCGAGAAAAAGTATGAGACCTATCAGAATGTATTAAATCGGAATAATCCAGCAAGTCCAGTACTAATCTTATGTTGTTAGAAATGTGACGGCCTTTCATGAAACCAGATTGAGATTCTGAAATTATATTGTCTAAACCATAACTTAATCTTTTAGCATAGACAGAGGCTAATATTTTATAGTCTAATGTTAACAGAGTAATAGGTCGCCAATTGTCGATTATTAAAGGATCCTTGTCTTGCTTGGGTATAAGAGAGATGACTCCCTGTTTCATAGTAGCCGTCATATCTCCCTGACTGATGCATTCATTATACATATGAAATAATGGTAATTTAATAAACTCCCAAAAATGAAGATAAAATTCTACCGAGAGCCCATCAATCCCAGGGGATCTACCTTTTTTCATTTTATGTAGAGCTTGCTTGATTTCATCAATTGATAAAGGAGAATCACAAATTTGACTATACTCTCGATCAATAACTTTAATATGGTGTTTAATTAACTCAATACATTTCTCAGAAATATTATTGTTGAAATTAGAGGTATAAAGAGTGCTATAAAAGTTTGCAACAAAATCAGATATTACTTTTTGATCTTTAGAAATGACTCCATCAATGTTTAGTGCAGAGAGAGCTTTCCTCTGACCGTTCCTTTTTTCCAGGGCAAAAAAATAACTAGAATTGCTTTCCCCCTCCTCCAACCATTTAGCACGAGACCTTGTATATGCCCCTTTAGCCAAATCTAAGTAGGCTTTATCAAGCTCCAAATTTAACTTTTTTATTTCTAAATGTTCTTCTTCTGTAATTTTACTTTTAGTCAATAACTCATTAAGTTTATTAACCAACTCTGAATCAGTTTGACGTTTACTCTTTTTAATTTCTTTACTTCTTTTAACTGCTGTATGTCTGGCTTTATATTTAAAGAACTCCCATGTTTTTTTATAATCCCCATTTAAATCAGTAAATAATTCTTTGATAAGCTTGATGATACTATGATTAAACTGTTGATCTTTTAGCAAGGTATTATTAAGTTTCCAGTAACCCCTGAGTCTCGGATTATCCTGGACGTCACTTATCTTTAAAAAAACTAACTTATGATCAGATAAGGGGGCAATGGTGTGAGAAATATCTTTTAACCTGTAAACTGTCACTCACGTTTTTGAAGATAGACTTGAATGTGCATGATACAAACCACATTTTTTTTAATTCATGACTGAAAACATTTTGTAACATGATTTTGATGTACCATTTACATGGTAATGCAATGTCTGATTTTAAAATGGGTTTTAAAGGATGAATTTTGAAATTTTGTGTTTTCAAGTGATATATAACTTCTGATGATTTCTAAAAAGTGATAGAGAAAAAGACAACGAGGAAGTCTTATTTTTAAAAAAGGTAAAAACTCCTTTTGTAATGTAGATTTCTGAGGGTGCACTCTTGTCATAAATTAATCTATTACTTTTCCTACATAATTCTTTACAAAAAATATTGGTAAAATATATATTTGGGAGTCTTAGACCTTTCCAACGATATATAGTTTGTCAAGATTAGATTAGATTTGATTGTAATATAGTATAGTCAACGTAGGCGTCCCGTATACGGGACGGGGTGACAGTTAGCAGGTTAAATAGCTAAGAATAGAAGAAGAAATAAAAAAAAAGTCAATCCTGGATCTAAGAGATAAAGTTTTATTTGACCAGGTAAAATCTTTTGTATAAGGGTTAAAGAACCGCCATGCATCAGTCAGGGAGAGATCTGTGCAAAGAGAAAAAATTAAGTCATTATTTTTTCCACCATCAAGTCTAGGGGGGTATCTGTCCAGACAATCATCTATGCATTCGTTGAAATCTCCTCCCAAAATGAAATAAGCATCAATATACTTCCTATTTACTTGCCTAAGTTTATCCACTAAATGAGAGAACATTACTCTGTTGGATGCAGAAGAATTGTGACCATATACACAGCAAGCTATGAAGGTAGCATTATCTTGTTTGATTACGGCAATAACCCATCTGCCTTCTTCAGAACTCAAAGTTTCTAAAACGGTCCCTCTAAAACGGTGTAACATAATAGCAGTTCCTGCCGAGTGATTGCTGCCATGACTAAAGAAAATTGAGTTTCCCCATTGATTCCTCCAAAATCTAACATCTGTTTCCCCTGAGTGAATTTCTTGAAGAAATATAAGATCAGCTGCACTTCTTTTACAAAATAAAAAAATGGCTTTTCTTTTTAAACCATCCCGCAAACCTCGAACATTCAACGTTGCAACAGACAACGATTTTAACTTGTACTCCATAAGAACTACCAAACAATTTAAACAAAACCACAAAAAGTAACTTTCTTTAGCTTAACCCTAAATGTAAAGGGAGAGGTGGTTAATAACCTATGAAATATATTGACTTAGGGTGAAAAACAATTAAAGAATTAAAAAAAAAAAAATTCAAGACTAATATTAAGGATAACAATTAAGGGGGATCAAAAATAGTAACTTCCATGTTACACACAACTTTATGTATGTTTTTATGCAGATACTGTTGTTAATCGTGTTGTGCGTTTTAATGTGCTGCATGAGAAAAGAAGCCAGTGCAGTCAGCTTAGGTAACATCAGAATAGAAGACTTGCTTCCCGTCAATCAAAGCAAAAGAGCTGCGGAAGCTTGCTCTCTTGCCTTCCTCCCGTGCCTTCTTCACGAGAGGCCACAACTTGTCCCGCGCTGCTCTATCGTCGGGAGACAGAGGCTCCGAAAGACGCAGTTTGTTGTCAGATAGAAATTTGCAGCCTCTGGCAGCACCCCAAATCAAGTCACGGATGCGACGCAGTGCGAAGAGGATTATGATCGATCTGGCCTTACCATCCGCTCGTTTCGGTCCCAGACGATGAGCAACATCGACACTGTCATTTAGCTCGTCTCCGATTCCAGGAGCGATCTTCTTTAGTATATTAAGAACCACGCTTCGGACATCCTCGCCATCTTTATCCGCAACACCGTGTGCAACTTCAGACACCATTTCCAACTGTAACGGCTGCAATCCTGTAGACTTGCTTTCACGGATTTGTTTTCCTTTCTTATAGAGTGGATCTCTGATTCCAGATGATTAAGCGCCTCTTTGTGAATGCCGACATCAACAACAAGCTGTTGCACCAGTCGCTGTCAGACTTTGGATTTGTTTCGAGGTTGTTTCGGTGGTAGTTTCGATCGCTGAAATCTTTTGAAAAGTCTTGTCGTGCTTTAAAACCAGCTCGCGTATTGCGGCCAAGACATCCTCATAACTGATTCCACTAACGTTAGATTCCGCGCGTTTCGATTTTTTGGCAGCTGGCTTCTGAGGAGTATTCGAAAGAGCAGCGACAATAACCTCATTATCAAAGTTTGGACACGAATCAAACCACTGTAACTCCGTGTCTCGCTGTGACTTCAGTCCTGTGCTACTACAGACCGATGCTGAATCCTCAAACTGATCAACCATGGAAGCCATATTGTCAAGACACGCTTGTTTAACTTTCTTCTTTCCTTTTTTTCCCATACAGAAATATGTCAAAATGGAATTATATGACTTTTCCCTCTTATGACCACGTTATCAACAGTCTAAACAGTTGGTTATATCACCACTTCACCTCTATTTCCCTGTAGAACAAACACACAACCACCTACAACGCCGCCATCTTGGCCCCCTCCACGACGTAAGCACTTTTTTTTTTTTATTAAATGCTTGTTGAAGATAACAGCAAAACATACACAAAAATATATATTAAAAAAAAAAACACAAAAACATTAACAACAATCATTGTCATTACATTACAACCATACACCAGAGACCCTCAGTCCAGAATAAGTTTCTTCAGTCTTTCAGTCCAGATTAAGTGCTAAATCCTTAAACACAGCCACTGTTCTCATAGCTTTTAAGTTTTTAGATAACTCAATAGACTCAAAATACATCTTCATTTCATGTTTAAATCTCAAAAAAAGAGGATTGCATTTAGAAAATTTACATTTGTGAATGTAAAATTTAGCTAACAGAAAAATAAGATTTATAAAATAAATATCACTTTTCTTTTCACCTTCATGAAAACCAAAAACGACATTTCATATGTTAATTCAAAGTTAGGATTCACATAACATTTGATAAAATCACAAATGTCACACCAAAATGTCATTGTGAAAGAGCAGTTCCAAAATAAATGTTAAGTAGTTTCAGGCTTCTCTGAACAAAAAGAACATAGGGTATCAATGTCATTCTTAAGTCTTTTGAGAAAGCACTTAACTGGGTAAAACCTATGAATTAATTTAAAGCTAATTTCTCTCGTTTTGTTAGTTATCAGGTATTTGTGAGGTAATGTCCAAACTTTTTTCCATTGAATATCACTGACAAAACTATTCCAATAAGAAATTACATAAGGCACAGAGACAGACTCCTCCTGAAACAAGACTTGAATTTTCTTATTGTTTTTGGATTTAGATGAAGAAAAGCACTGCTTACCTACAAATGTCTTACATAGATCCACTGAGCGACAAAGAAATGGAAAAGAAAATCCTTTATAAAGCATGATAACTCCTTGTGGCACTGCATTAGCCACGATGGCAAACTCTTTTGGAGTAACAGGAATTCCATGCTTTACCAAGAACTCAGAATAATTACAAATTGAACCATTCTGATTGAAAAGTTGAGATACAAAAATAATTCCATTACTAACCCAATTATCAAAGAAAAGAGATTTATGTTTATACAGTAGGTCCTTATTATTCCAAATTATATAAGAGTGAGGAGTAAAATTGTGTTTAAAGATGAGGGACCAAGCTAACAACATTTAAAGGGATAATTTAACAGGGATTTTCATTATGCTATAATTACAGGTTAATAAGAATTTTAAACCCCCTAATTTGGAAAAAATAGCATTAGGGATCAAATTCCAGATAGATGCAGGCTTAATGATGAAGTTTTTTATCGAGTTTATTTTAAAGGTGTGGTTTAAAGTAGTAAAGTCAAGAAAGTTTAACCCCCCCTTCTCAATAGTGTTCATGAGTACAGATTTTCTGACAAAATGAGTTTTAAACTTCCAAACAAAGTTGAGGAGCATGGTATCAATTTTTTTAAGAACGGCGGTGTCAACACTCAAAGAAAGAGCGGCGTATGTTAACCGTGACAAGCCCTCAGCTTTGGCTAGTAAAATTCTTCCCTTTAACGACAGATCTCGCTGGAGCCATATATAAAGTTTTTTCTGTGTACTCTCAATTAGGGGATTAAAATTTACAGAGCATCTATCTAATTCATTTTTTGTTATAATAACACCTAAATATGATACCTGATCTTTAATTTGAATATTACAAATGTGTGACAGATTACACTCTTTGATGGACATGAGTTCACATTTTGAACGGTTCAAGACTAAGCCTGAAGCTTTGGAGAATTGCTGGATATATTCTAGTGCTAACGGAACTTGAGTAGCATCATGCAAAAAAAGAGTGGTATCATCAGCCAACTGACTGATGAGTATCTGTTTGTCAGCAATAGATATACCACGAAGACCACTGTTAGGTGCTGCCCCTTTAAGAACGTTGTTTCAGTGGCTCATGTGATAGCTGATGGAAAGGGCAGAGGCAGTTGAAAAAGAGACAGACAGAAAAGCATGTTGTTCTCATGTTGAAGCTTGTTGAACTTCTATAATGATTGCAGATTGAAACTATAATTTGAACTGTATATTCCCAGCGTGGTGAGTAATTCTTGTGCTGTTTAAGTAATCTGAGGTTTCTAGAGTTATCTCTATGTAGATCGATATTTGCGATTAGCGCCATAGCGCCTAAAGGGTTAATATCATATACTGTTTGCTGTTTATGTAGACATATGTTGTTTATCATGTTATTTGTTGAAATATTCATGCAATATGTTGCATTTAGTTTGTAAACAAAGTTGAATGCAAGTCTGTGACACGAGAGATTGTTCCAGAAATTCATATTGCATCACATGTGATAATGTTTAATTTAATGTGATATGTGGAACATTGCTAAATAGTAATTGTGAACTGTTTTGTGTTTACAGTTTGACCGCACTTGTATGCATGTACAAACATGAGAAATTTCTAAACTACAAGTAAACAACAACAACCAATCAACAAATGTGTACGGTGTGAGTTCTGCACTAGTGGAATAAATAACAAAATCAAGTTCCAAGTTAATGTTATCATTTCACGGGTAACATTAAAGTCAAACACGAGGAAGAAAGAAAATTAATAACAACATGGACCAAGAAACAGAAGAAAGTTCTACCCCAGATCAACAACAAAAGGGTTTCAAGCGTCAACGTGGAGGTGCAAAGGCTGCTGTGACACGCTTGATGACACAGATTACAAGCGCTATGAACTGTAATCAGCCTAAAGAGGTAGAGATGAAACTTGCTGCTTTGGATCAGGCTGTTATGCGGTTTCATGAGGTCCATGACATGTATCATAAAACATTAGAAGATGATGATGACCTAGATGCTTCTAAAGGCTATTTAACATCAGTCCTGCGGGATGTGCAAGACTTACAGCACACAGTGGTAAGCTGGTTTGAAGACTTTAAGCAATCAATGGAATCTCATGATGCATCAAACTTCCAAGAGGAACAGCAAATGCTTGATGATGCTGTTAAACCGCAAATGTCTCCTGTAGACCAACTATCTACCCAGTTTCAAGAGCTACAGAATCTAAGACAGAAAGAAAATGAAGAGTTCTCTGTGCTTTTAGCTCAACAAGAAGAACGTCTGCGTGCACAGTTTAAACTACAACTTCAGCAAGCTGAATTTGAAATGGATGGACTAAAAGGCTTACTGAAACTCAAAGATGCTGAGATGGAAGAAAATAGACGAAAGGCTGAGTTAACGACAATAAACAAAGATTTCTCAACTCCTGTCTCAGGTAACCCATCCTTTAACTTTCATCCATCATTCTCAGCAGTAAACGAGAATTCTTTATGTCAACTACTGGAGCTGTCAAGGCAACAGTATCAGTCACACATTGATTCCATGCACTTACCACCTGTTGACATAATCAAATTCGATGGTGAACCCTTAAAGTACTGGCAGTTCATCAGATTGTTTTCCTCAGTGATTGACAAAGAGACAGTGCCAGATCAAGAAAAACTCACTCGTCTGCATCAGTACACTGTCGGTCAAGCTAGAGATGCTATCTCGCACTGTTTGTACAATCCTGATTCTAGCCTGGGCTATGCAGAAGCCATGACTATTCTGAGAAGACGTTTTGGCAATCCATATGCAATATCACAAGCATGGGTCGACAAGGTGCTCAATCACAAAGAGGTTAAAGACAACAAGCAGTTGCAAAGCTTTGCAGACATTTTGCGTAGCTGCCGAGATACTCTAAAAGCAATGAAGTGTGAGGATGAGCTCAATGGTGGACGCACTTTGCTACAGATTGTAGAAAAGCTGCCTGAAGACATAAAAAAAAGATGGCTCACAATAAATTATGAGATAATCAAATCTGGACGTTTACCAAAGTTGGACGATGTAGTCAGTCTTGTTGAATCTGAAGCCACTAAGAGAGCTGATCCTATCTTTGGGAATCTTCTTACACTTCTTACTTCTTACTTCTTACATTCTCCCGCGAGTTACAAATCAAATGCTAAGTCAAGCTTCAATAAGAAAAGGCAGACATTTGCAACCGTGTCAGTTACTAATGAATCCACCATATCATCTACACCAAAGATAACTTCAAGATTTAAATGTCCAAAGTGCGCTGACGGACATTTCCTGAACCAGTGTCAAGCTTTCAGAGCTTTGTCTGTTCAAGAACGTTTGGCCTTTGTTCAGCGAAAGCAACTCTGCCTGAACTGCTTTATGAAGGGTCATCGGAGCACAATCTGTTCTCGCAGCTGGGTATGCAAAGTGCCTGGATGTGGGAAAAAACACAACAGTTGGCTACACTCTGCCATCGTAGCTTCTGACAACGACAAAAGCCAATCTACTAATCAAGCTACGGAAGATGAACCAGCTGTTGACCCGCCACAAGCCATTCAAGCACATGCTACCAGAAAATGCAGTGAAGTCAGTCAAAAGAAGATTGCTCTTCCCATTTTGCCTGTAGTAGTTTCAGACAGACATAAACGATTCTCTATGAATGTCTTTGCTTTGCTTGATAGTGGCTCAAATGGGACCTTCGTGTCTAAGAAGCTAGTTAATGCTCTTAAACTGGAATCACGCAAAATGAACATAAAGCTGAACACTATGGAGACCAAAAACCTCAATGTAGTCACCTTAGCAGTGGATCTACGAGTTGAAGATGCTCAACAAAGGAACTCTTTCCTGATGAAAGGAGTGCTCTGTCGAGATCACTTGAACATAAGTCTCGACAGCCTAGTCACACAGCAGGAGCTGTTTAAGTGGCCGCATCTGCGGGAAATTGCGGATGAAATCAGTCTACCTGATGCTGATTTAGCTGATGAGGTTCACCTGCTAATAGGTCTAGATCAACCAGACATACTTGCTCCTCGTGACACATGCTGTGGTGAGTCTGGCGAACCATATGCAATTCTTACTGGCTTGGGATGGACACTCCATGGACCAGTAGCTGATGGCTCTACATCTGTTTCTGCCAATTTTATTCGAACTGACCATTCTCTACAACAAGCAGTTGAAAGATTTTGGAAATTGGATGATCCAGTCCATGTGAACCATGATTCGCAGTCAGTAGTTGATGAGCAGGTTGTGGCCCTATGGAACAAACAAGCAGTCAAAGAGGAAGGTCATTACACACTTCCTATCCCGTTCAAAGAACATCCACCACAACTGCCCAATAACTACACGATGGCCAAGCATCGATTAGACCTTCTAGGAAAGAGGCTAAAAAAGGACCCAACTTTGCTTCAGAAGTATAAAGAGGGTATTGGAGACTCTTTGCGCAAAAAATATGCAGAAGAAGTCGTCGATATTAACAGAAAAGATGGCTGCGTGTGGTACCTGCCACATCATCCAGTGCTACATCCACATAAGCCAGAGAAAGTTCGTATTGTCTTTGATTGTGCAGCACGTTACCAGGGTACTTCATTAAATGACCATATTCATCAAGGCCCAGACTTTACCAATAAGCTGCTAGGAGTCCTTCTCAAGTTCAGACAAGAACCCATTGCCTTGAATGCGGACATTGAAAGCATGTTCTATCAGGTCCGGGTGCCATCTGAGGAAAGAGATGTGCTTCGCTTCCTGTGGTGGGAAGATAACGACCCGAACAAACCACCTAAGCATTATCGTATGACAGCTCATCTGTTTGGAGGTGTCTGGAGTCCTAGTGCTGCCAATTATGCCTTGCAACGAGTGGCGGAGGACAATCATGAAAACTTCTCTGATGACACAGTGGAAACGGTTAAGCGAAATTTCTATGTTGACGATTGCCTTAAGTCAGTACCAACAGAGGAGGCTGCCATTAAACTCGCTTCCGAACTCCGGGAACTGCTCACCTGCGGAGGCTTTAGGTTAACCAAGTGGTTAAGCAATTCTAAGGAAGTGATGAAGTCAATACCAGCTGATGACTGGGCAAAATCATTACATGAGGTAAACCTTGACCAAGAGGATTTGCCATTTGAACGAACACTGGGCATCCTTTGGGATGTAGAATGAGATTGCTTCACATTCGATGTCAAGTCAGTGGACAAGCCTCTAACAAAGAGAGGAGTATTGAGCACTACCAGTTCCATCTATGATCCTTTAGGATTCGCAAGCCCTTTCGTGCTTAAAGCTAAAGCAATCTTTCAAGAGTTGTGCCGTATGAAAGTTGAGTGGGATGAGGAGTTACCAGTGAACATAGCAGCACAATGGCACAGATGGTTGAACGACTTGCCTCTGTTGTCAGCACTGACAATTCCAAGATGCCTTAGACCGACATCTACAAGTTGTTTGTTATCAGCCCAGCTCCATCACTTTTCTGATGCTTCAGAACTGGCTTACGGTGCTGTTTCATACATCAGGATTGGTGACACCTGCAGGCTGGTGATGTCAAAGGCCAGACTTGCTCCAATCAAGCCAGTAAGCATACCACGACTGGAGCTACTAGCAGCTGTTGTTGCTACGGAGCTGGATCAGCATATCAAGCAACACTTAGAGATCCCAATTGAAAGGACTTTCTTTTGGACGGACAGTACTATTGTACTTCAGTACATCAAAAACAAGCATTGTCGTTTCCAGACATTTGTCGCCAACCGTATATCAAAAATACATGAACGCTCAGAATCATGCCAGTGGAGACATATTGATTCTGCCTCTAACCCTGCGGATGACGTCTCTAGAGGAATGACTATGAGAGAGATTTTGGCAAGTGAACGATGGAAATCTGGTCCACACTTTCTTAGATACGATGAGGAACATTGGCCTGCTCAACCTATTATAAATGACTTGCCGGATGAAGCAGAGATCAAACGAGGCAAAGAAGTCTATGCAGCTAGCATAACACCAAACCAAGCAATGAAAAATGCAGTAGACAGACTACTGGAACGATACTCCAGTTGGCATCGTTTGAAAAGAGCTACTGCTATCTTGTTGCGTCTCAAGGCTTTGTTACGCAAGAAACTAAGTGTTCATCTTTCTGACCCCATCACTGTTGGTGAGCTCCAGCAAGCAGAGTTAGCCATTCTCAATTACGTACAAGCTGCAACTTTCAGATCTACTGAAGCCAAGCCTAGTTCTCTTCTCAAACTTAAACCCTTTAAAGATGAAACTGATCAACTCCTTCGTGTCGGAGGCAGACTAATGAATGCCCCAATTCCTTACGAGGCTAAACATCCAGTGATCCTACCTAACAATCATCACGTCACCCAGCTAATTATTCGTCACTATCATCTTCGCTTGGGTCATGCAGGGCCAGAACGAGTTCTTACAGAAATTCGTCAACGTTTCTGGATTCTAAAGGGACGTGCTGTCATTACACAAACTCTGAAGTCATGCCTACAGTGTCGCAAGTTAAGAGCTAAGCCACAAGCCCAGCAAATGGCAAACTTACCTGACTCTAGAGTGACACCGTGTGAGCCTCCATTCACTCGAGTGGGCATAGACTACTTCGGGCCATTCTTGATTAAGAAGGCACGCAGTGAACAAAAGAGGTATGGATGTTTGTTTACATGTCTCACTACGAGAGCTATTCATCTCGAAGTCGCTCACACCCTAGATACTGATTCCTTTATCAACGCACTACAGCGATTCATTGCCAGGAGAGGTTCCCCTTCTGAAATACGGTCAGATAACGGGACTAATTTCGTTGGTGGATTAAGAGAGTTACGGAAAGCCATCAGTGAATGGAATCAACAAAAGATTTCTGATTACCTGCTGCAGAACAATGTAAAATGGATCTTCAATCCACCTGCTGCCTCCCACATGGGTGGTGTTTGGGAGCGACAAATTCGCACTGTTCGTTCCATTCTAAACACTGTCCTATTGCAGCAGGCACCAGATGACGAGGGTCTGACAACACTGTTTTGTTGCGTTGAGGCTATTGTCAATGGTAGACCAATCACTAAACTCTCAGATGACCCATCAGATCCTCTACCACTAACCCCAAATCATCTGTTGTTACTCCGTTCGGGTCCAACTCTACCTCCAGGAGCTTTCGTAAAACAAGATGTTTACCGACGCAGATGGCGCCAGGTCCAGTATCTGGCAGATATATTCTGGTCGAGATGGATTAAAGAATATTTGCCTGCACTGCAGCAGCGCCAAAAATGGCTACAACCAAAGCGTAATCTTCAAGTAGGAGATCTTGTGATCATTCTGCATGAAAATACACCACGCAATCACTGGCCACTAGGTCTGATTACTCAAGTTTACCCTGGTACAGATGGACTTGTGCGTACTGTGGAAGTGAAAACACAGGCAGGAGTCTTCAGCCGTCCTGTGGATAAAATCTGCCTCCTAGAAGCCAGTTTTATCAGTTGAACTAGTTTAGTTGAGGCATCACCTTTACTTTCTTTGAATGACCTGTTTGGGTCATTGGGGGCCGGGATGTTAGGTGCTGCCCCTTTAAGAACGTTGTTTCAGTGGCTCATGTGATAGCTGATGGAAAGGGCAGAGGCAGTTGAAAAAGAGACAGACAGAAAAGCATGTTGTTCTCATGTTGAAGCTTGTTGAACTTCTATAATGATTGCAGATTGAAACTATAATTTGAACTGTATATTCCCAGCGTGGTGAGTAATTCTTGTGCTGTTTAAGTAATCTGAGGTTTCTAGAGTTATCTCTATGTAGATCGATATTTGCGATTAGCGCCATAGCGCCTAAAGGGTTAATATCATATACTGTTTGCTGTTTATGTAGACATATGTTGTTTATCATGTTATTTGTTGAAATATTCATGCAATATGTTGCATTTAGTTTGTAAACAAAGTTGAATGCAAGTCTGTGACACGAGAGATTGTTCCAGAAATTCATATTGCATCACATGTGATAATGTTTAATTTAATGTGATATGTGGAACATTGCTAAATAGTAATTGTGAACTGTTTTGTGTTTACAGTTTGACAGCACTTGTATGCATGTACAAACATGAGAAATTTCTAAACTACAAGTAAACAACAACAACCAATCAACAAATGTGTACGGTGTGAGTTCTGCACTAGTGGAATAAATAACAAAATCAAGTTCCAAGTTAATGTTATCATTTCACGGGTAACAACCACTATTAGAAACATAAGATGCAAAGATCTGGGAAACTAGTAAAAACAGATAAGGGGATATTGGACACCCTTGTCTAATACCACGTGACAAATAAAATCTAGGAGAAGTTCCGTATTTTAATTTGATTGTACTATTACAATTATAATAAAGGGTTCTTACAGCCCTGCAAAAATACTCACCAAAACCAAACTTTTGTACTGATTTAAAAATAAAATGATGCTCTACGGAGTCAAAAGCTTTATAAAAGTCCAGGAAAAGAATAAAACTATTGTGTTCCACCAAATCGCTATAATCAAATAAATCTAAAACTAATCTAATGTTATTCATTATGTGCCGGTCTCTCATAAATCCAGATTGAGTCTCATCTATAATGCTATCCAAACAATCTTTAAGTCTTTTAGCAAATATTATGGCAAAAATTTTATAATCGTTGTTAAGGAGTGTGATGGGCCGCCAATTGTCCAAATTAGTAAGATCTTTCTTTGGCTTAGGAATTAGTGTGATAATACCCTGCGTTAACGTAGGAGGTAGAGCTTCTTTATCAACACTCTCTTTAAAAACATTTGTTAAAAAAGGAGAAAGATCATTAGCAAATAATTTGTACAGCTCAGCTGTAAGTCCATCAGATCCTGGGGATTTGTTGTTTTTCAAGCTCTTGATTGCGCTTTGTACTTCCTCATGAGTTAAAATTCCATCACAACACATTCTATCACTGTCCGAAATAACTTTAACATTGTTAACTGTGTCCAGAAACAAATTCGACATCTGGTCTGTACATTTTGAGCTATACAGATTTTTATAAAAATTGGCACTGAAATTGGCTATATCCTTCGGATCTTTTATAATTTTGCCATCAACAGATAATTTTTCAACTGTAGAAAGGGTAAAATTTCGTTTTTCAAGCTTAAAGAAATATGCAGTATTGAGTTCACCCTCTTCGAGCCATTTTTTCCTGGACCTTATATAAGCACCCCTAGCCTTTGATAAATATAAATCATCTAATTTAGTTTGCAAAGCTGCAAGTTCAGATTTCTCCTCCAAAGATAGACAAGTAAAATTATGGGTTTGAGATAAATTCATGATCAGGCTGTCCTCAAGAACTCTTCTCTTTTTAGCTAAGACTGCTCCAACGTTTCTTAAGTAAACACCAATTTCAAATTTTAGAAGCTCCCAATTAGTACAAAAAGAATTTTGAATTTTGGCTGCTTTCCAATATTGAGCAATTAATTCTTTAATTTTATCAATTACATCTGGTAATTCTAAGAGTGAACTGTTTAGTTTCCACAAAGAGGATTTTCTCTGACCTGGTGCATAATCTGCCGTCAAAGGGGTATTAATAAAGATAGTTTTATGGTCAGTCAAAGGGGTGTGTTGAATGCCAACATTTAAGTCAAAATTGGACATACATTTTGATATGAGCCAATAGTCAATTCGAGATTGACTAGACCCAGCTTTGTTGGCCCAGGTAAACTCCACATTGTAAGGGTATTTTTCTCTCCAAATGTCCACCAATTCAAACTTCTTTATTAAACCTAACAATGCCGGGCTAAGACAATCAGTCCTCTTTGGTGTTATTATCCAAATAGTTATTTAATGATACATTAAAGTCTCCTCCTAGTATGAAAAAAGCATTAGGGAATTTATTCGACCAATGTGTGAGTTTCTCATCTAACTTATCATAGAAACATTTATTATCCTGAGACGTATTGTACCCATATATATTTCCCAGAATTATTGTTTGTTGGTTAAGCGAAATCACTAGTAAATGAAAGTGGCCCAAACTATCTGAATCTGAACCTAATATATCCCCATTAAACGTGTTTCTCAAAATGCTTACTCCAGCAGAACGTTCAGTGCCATGAGAACTCCAAATATCATTACCCCA